>JBBPBX010020486.1:0-13486 GCA_038048925.1 Garcialebias charrua | reverse complement strand
AGTCTTTTTTTCTTGTTATGCAGCACATTGGCCTGAGATCTAGGGGAACGAGTGAAATACAACACTTGTACAGCATTTCCCACAGATCAAATCGTTCCTCTGAACCATTCTTTTTGTGCTGAGTTTGCTTCTTTGCTCTCCCTTTGATAATTTACTCCACTCAGACATGATTGAAGTTGACTCAAGCTTCGTTTCTCTCAGCAAGCATGTTGGCATCTTTTGACAGATAACAAAGTAGGTCAGGAAATGAAAGCCAAGCTGAAGACAGAAGATGATGAACAATGGTGGAGAAAGAGGAAAGAATCAAAGATGAGAGAAATTGCAGAAAATAATGACTTGAGCACTATTGGTGATATAATTTCTGAGAATATAAAAGACAAAATGTTTCAACAAAGAAGAATCCATCCAGAGGACCTGATTCAACGTTGTTAGATTTATCTACATGTATTATTGAGCATATGCGTCATGACATCCTGAGAACATAGCTATCTCTTTGGATTTATATTTTGTAAACTACTGTATTACATTTTTCAGAGTACGGTGTCCCCAAACTATCATTTTGGAGACCCAGAAACCTACATTGAGACTTTTGAACCAGTCATTTAAAATGGAATGCATCTTTCTCTATCACACACATTTTTATGCTGTCCTATCGGAGACCCAGAAACCTACATTGAGACTTTTGAACCAGTCATTTAAAATGGAATGCATCTTTCTCTATCACACACATTTTTATGCTGTCATAGGAATTGAATGCAAACCAGCATTGCAGGGTGCTGAAGTGAGAGCCAGACAACATCATATACATAGCTGCTGAGTGTGTGGTTTAATTCAAACTACTCCTCCATCCCTGGCTGTGAATCAACCTCTGATCTCTTTGGTTTATAAAATAAAGTGTCATGTGTTGTCATCATTGTATGTTCAAATAAAATGGCAAAATTGGTTCTCTGCATTTAACCCATCGTATCTAGGATACACACAGGAAAAGCAATGGGCAGCTATGCAAGCATCCGGGAAGCAATTAGGGATTAGGTGTCTTGCTCAGAGACACCATGACATTTGGGAAAGGCTGGGGATTGGGTCTGGGACTTTCAGGTCCCGAGTCAGCTCCCCTGCCTCTACCCTTTTCAGCCCCTATGATACAGTACATTACCTTGGTGGTACCTCAATGGACAAAACTGTAACTTTTGACATCATTCCTTTTTGTCCTGTTGGCAAAATATCCTATAAATCTATGATTGTTCCTTACTAAAACTAAAATTTGGAGGCACACCAATCAAAGATGCCTAATCCAACTCATTGTCAGTAGCCCAAAAAAAATGACACTAATAGTCAGATTTACAAATGTGCTAAAATTTGGTAGTGGCTGATATTTACTCCCAACATATTAGCACCTTCAGATTGTGCCTCCTCATTCTTTAAATCTATGGCATGCAGAGCAATAGACGATATGCATTCATCAGGGAATTCAAGTTTATTTGACTTTTGTCATCTCCAGGTACAGGTCTCAAGAACAAATCTGCTTGGTTAAATTTTTCCTCTGTTCAGTTTTTCTTCTTCATCTTCTTTGTTTGAATGTCACCAAGTACAGCTTTAAAAATAAAGTACCAACCTTAAGTTTTTGATTAAATTGACTAATCGGACCTCCTCAGGTGTGATACTGGACCTAACGTGGCAGCAGGAAAAGTAAAGCTGTGATCTGACCCACCCATTCCAGCAGGTGCAGCAAAGCTAACAAGAAACACAAGGAGATGTGGAATCAGAACAGTCTGTGCATGCCTGAACAGAACCTGGAGGAGCTCTAGTCCACAAAAAATGGAAACACCTGTGTGTGGGTGAACCCAGGAGGCTGTGTGGGGCATTTCACCCAGATTGCTTTGGCACTGTGTCAGTTCTTGTTTGTTACCTGAACTGAGCTGGAAAGAAAGGACCTCCTTTTGGTGTGTTATATATTCAAAAACACTGGACTATGAATGGATTAAAGCTTTAAATTCCAGGTTCTGAAGCACAAATGTAAGGTACCGTCACAACTTGACAAAGAAAACTTAACTCTGACCTTGACTTTACATGAAAGCCACTTTACCTCAGCATGTCTTTAACACATCATCTGACTCATATAAACCAGCTGAATCATACTTAGCCCATGGAAGTCTAACCAAACCAGTTGCAACTATGGATCTGGCCAGAGCCCACAGATATTACTTGCTTTTCAATATGGGAAGAGATAATTTATAAAGGCTATTATTGTTAGTGATTTGCTTTGGGAATAAATGAATCAAATGTGTAAGAGAATTTCTGGCTGATTCAATCAGGTCTATCCTGAAAGTCTCTATTTGAACAGTGCCACTAAGAGAGTGGGTTTTGTTGTCTTACCCATTATAAATAGTTATAACCAATAGTTTGCCTAAAGCTGAAAAAACAAAAAAAAATGCTAAGCATTATGGGAAAGACAACAAAATCCACTCTCTTAGTGGTTAAGGGGAGTGGCTGTGTTGTCTTTCCCATCATGCTTAGGACTTTTTTAGTTTTTTTCAGCTGCACCATGAGTAAGGAGGACATGTGTGTGGTATACTTGCCTCCTGTCCTGTGTGCTGTTAAAGTCAGTGGGTTCCCTATTGTAAGACTTATGAGCGTCTTCATTGGGTTTATCTCACACAATGTTAAAATGAATAGTTTGGGTACGAAAGTTTCATTATACAGAGTCACATACCTGAACAGTATCGGATCGGAAAAGTATCGGTATCGGTCGATACTCAGTTATGAAGTATTGGTATCGGATCGGAAGTGAGAAATGTGGATCGGTGCATCCCTAGTTGTGTCATCTGATCTGTATTTGTATGTTTTGGACACTTGATCGAAGAGAGGAGCTGAGCTGTCAACTGATCATCACCTAGAGGTCAGTTGAATCTGAAGGTGGGGGAAGATGCTGGACAGACCTGGAAGACCAAGACATGTAGTGAGTGTTTGCTGGGAATGCCTGGCAGAGGAACTCCTCAGAAGGATCTTCAACTCACACCTCTGAGAAAAATGTAACCATATTCTATGGAGGGCAGGAGACATTGAGTATGAGTGGGCCATGTTACGCACCTCCATTGTCAAGGTGGCTGCTTTGGGGTGTGGTCACAATATTGTCTATGCCTCTTGTGGTGGATATTCTTGAGCCAAGTGGTGAAAACCCCGGGTGAAGAAGGTTGTGAAGCTAAAGGAGTTTTATCAGGCCTTGTTGGCTGGTGGGACTCTGGAGGCTGCAGGGGAGCATTGACGAGTCAAGCAGGCTGTAGCCTTAGCGGTTGGTGAAGCAAAAACTCAAAGGTGGGAGGACAGTGAGGCCCTGATACTCTTGATCAGCACCAAGGAGATTTTGGCAAACCATCAGGTGGCTGAGGTGGGGAAAGGAACACTAGTGGAGATGGGTGTTGACCTCATTCAGCATTGACAAACTGAAAATGTTCTTTAAAAATTGGCAAGTTACGAGTTATGTTATTACCATAACATTCTTTGAGATTGGAAAAATAAAGGAAATTTAAGTTTTCTACATTATTTTGCTGTTTTTAAATGGCAACCACTATTGGACTGCTTTCGCACTCCTCCAGGTAGAGAATGCCAGGATGGTGATGGCATTTTTGGTATCTCTAGTGTTTGTAAAACATTATCCTGCCGCTTAGCCCTATATTCTTCGTTTGTGTTCAGTTACAAACATTGAACTAATGCCCATTGCATCTGGTATTCCTGTTCAATTGTCCGATTGAAGCCAACTCAGCCACAGAATAGAATAGTAACTGGCTTTGAAAACGGCATGAACCTTAAGGCTTGTCAGCAAATTGGCTGTCAGTTTTGCAAGTCATGTAGCAACAATGCTTTTTACCTTTTTTTGGTGCCTTTTTTATTGACACAAAGCTGGACTACAGCGTTAATTGTTTTCTACTCTAAGTTATTTTTTCTGCATTCTGAGTACTTGCTAATGTCCCATACTGTATGTGTAGGCATCTCTGACCACAGCCACTACACGGTCATCACTGTCCTTAACCTCCCCAGTAAGGTCTATTCAGGGATGCTGGAGAAGAGTGGCCAGTCGATGGTCAAACCTCAGACCCTGAAGGAACATTGCAGGTTCTGCCCTGGCCGTGGAACACCAGACCATCTCTTTACCCTTACTAGAGTCCTCAAGTAGGCACTGGAGGTTGCCCAATCAGTCAACATGTTCTCCTTTTTTTTTTTCTTTTTTTTTTGAGAACATTTGACCTTGTTCTTTTAGGTACATTGCAAATACACTCTGCGACTATGTGTTTGTTGCTATAGGCCATTCAGTCCTTATACAAGTGGTGTGAGTGTTTGGTTCATATTGCTGGCAGTATGTCAGTCCCCTTTAGGGTGGGAGTTGGACTCCTCCAGGGTTTCCTGCTGTCTGATTCTGTTCATAACTTTTATGCACCCATTTTGTTTGTGCACCATCTTTAGCTCCTATGCGTTATTTAGTCTTGGTTCTCAAATGTTTCAGTCATAATGCTCCTTTGTTTAGTTCCAAACTTAAGGATGTCTAAGTATGATCATTAAGGCATCATTAATCTCATCGAACAGCTTTGGGGGGGGGGGGGACGGTCCCGAGGTGTGAGTGAGGGTTTGAATGGCTATCTCATTTGTCTCTATGTGGCCCTGTAAAAGATTTGCAAAATGTCCAGGGTGTACCCTGCCTCTTGCAAAGTGACTGCTAAATATGGGCACCAGAGACCCCTACGACCCAAAAAGGAAGAAATGGATAAAGATAATGGATGGATGTTCAGTTGAGAGTTAACAATTATCACTGTCACTTTTAAGTTCCCTAAATTGTTTCAAACAAACTCTTCTTACTCCCACAGTCTTTTTGTTACATAGACACTTTATACATCAGAACATAGGAATTTTTGTCTTCTTTCACCCGGGGTGTCTGTGACTGCTGTAGAACTCGTTTTTCTCAAATTGTCCCAGAATGCAGAGTTGTAGTTTTTACTCTGACCAAGCCCATTTTTCACTCTGCATTTCAGTCTGCCTCTTTATCGTTAAAGTCAGGGAGTGACAGACAGATGTGTGGTTACCATGATGGCCACTATAATAAGGGAATGGCAGCAGCTTTAATGATTCTTTTGATCTAATGAAGGCATTTTTCTTAGCGTATGTTGTCATTTACTGTTGTATCTGTAGCAGAACCCTTTCAAATTTTCCAGAGAGGTTATTGTTCAATAATTAATTAACTTGTGTGTTTTGCCTGTTTTTACCTTCCTGCTGGCCTACCTTTGTGACTTTTATTTTTTGGTCCTTTGAGCACCTGCACGCAACAAGAGATGTGAAACGGTTCAGTGTGCCACACCGGGCTGACCTTTTCGTCAGTCGTGATGTCACCGGCCACCTGATATGGTGCAAAGGTCAAAAGTGAAGGCAAACAAGGGTCGAGTGATCTGAAAAGAATTCGCCGGCGACATTTCAAAGAACGGGTGGGGGTGGGGGGTCAGCGGGGAGACAGAGGAAGTGAAACTTGACACTGGAACAGAACAAAAGCTTTAATCAGGGTGTGTTTAAAAGGTCAGTTTCAGTACGTCTGAGGCTAGGAACACAGACACTGGAGGTATTGACGGCACTGTAGGAACAAGATGCAAATAAGATTCAGTAATCAGGAAACAACACGAGAAGGAACATGACCTGGGTCAAAAGTAATAAAATAATTCATCTTGGTCCCTCGATAGTTTGCTAACCTCTTCATCTGAAATCCTCATGCTTGTATTACAATCTGCCAAAACATCCAGTGAGTTATGAGCTCTCTTCTGACCGCTCGTCTCACTGGACCTCACCGAGTCATAAAACGAGGTCACTCCGAGTGCGTGTTTGCAGGCCCAGTCTGGAACTTTGTGCACATCTTTGGAGGATTCATTTGTTATGCTTAAGACAGAATGTCTCAAATGTTTAAAGCTGGAATACTTTGGCAGAACAGAGAGACTGAGCAATATCTGAGGGGAATTATAAAGGCTTCCTCGTTTCCATGTAGGAACCCGCCCTCAACTCTGGAACACGCTGAGCATTTTTCAAGTTCAACTTTACCAAACAGTTTGTGACAAGACGTATGAGGGTGTCTGCTTCAGTTGGGTTTATAGCGCATCCAAATGGCGTCTCCTCCAGGGAAAAACATGATTGTGTATCATGTATCTCTTCCCTCCACAAATGCCATATCGAACAAGGATTTTCATTTAGATTAGAATCCTTTCCAAGCTCCGTGTGTTTGAGTATAAATCATCAAACTGAAGATTTATGTGCGCCAAACAGACGCAAAGACGAGAAACAATCGGTGAATACATCAATTCAAGGCAAATCAAGCTGAGCAAAAGCAACAGGTGTGTTTTGTGTGTTTTAGGGTCAGTCTTGTGGAACACCGTTCCATCCTTTTTAGTTTATTTATTTTTTTGTAAAGATCATGACACATATCACACAATGAACATAGTAAACATATCAAAAGAAATTACACAATATGAGGTTCAAAAAATGGAAAATTTTGAATATTATGGTGCAACACATCTTAAAATTATTAGGTAGGAGCAACAAAGGGCTGTACAGGTAAATGTTAAAAAGAAGAGACATTTGGAGTTGCATTGTGCATAAAAATTTAGTTACAGTATAGTCCCTCACTTATCGTATGGGTTATGTTCCAGGCACTCCCGCGATAGGTGAAAATCCGCAAGTATTTTTATATATTCGTATACATCGTCCTTCTTGACATAGCGAATGTTGCACTGGGTAAGAGCTCGAGGCATCGGTCAGTGAGGCCCGACAGCAGCGGAGGTGCGCCTGGAGAGCCGACGTGCCGCTCACACGTGGCCTCCACCCTCCTTTCCCCGCTAGAGCGAGTCTCCTCCGCCGGTCCCAGGGATGCAAGCACGAGGGCACGGGAAGCGCAGACAAAGGTCTTCATCGGCAGTTTCGCCTCGCGAGCATCACGGACTTGATGGGAGAAGGCATTCGCCAGATGTGCGCCCGGAGTGAGGTTGTGGTTGGTTGCCTTCAATCAGTGGTAAATGGTAAATGCACTGAACTTATATTGCGCCTTTCTGTCTTATCAAGATACTCAAAGCGCTTTACAACAAAATCTGTGCCCTCATTTACCCATTCATACAGCACTCTACTGGATCTATACAAAGCTGATTGAACAAATCATTCTAAAGAGACTAATGAGTGCGTCATCACATTCATATACCGATGAGACACACATCAGAGGCAACGAGGGGTTCAGTGTCTTGCCCAGGGACACTTCAGCATGTGACTGCTGGTGGAATTGAATCCCCAACTCTTGCAATGGAGGACAACTGCTCTAACCACTCAGCCATAGCCACCCTCAATCAGCCAATTGTGTGTCGTGCAGAATCTAATGTTGAAAACCCGTAAAACATTAAGTCCGCGAAAGTCAAACCACAAAGTAGAGAGGGACTACTGTACTGGGAATAACTCTGTAAGAGTACTGGGCATAAAATAATATTTTAAAGAGGCTGAATCTATCTGAAGTAAAGATGGGCAGAGGTTCACTAGTCTTTGGAATATTTTTTTTAATAGTGAAACAATTTCTAAATAATGCTTGTTAATGGTAAAATGGCTTTAAATATCCCAGCATGTACAGCTCATAATAAGAAAACATTGAAAGAATCTGGAAAAAAAATCTCTGAGGTCAAAGAACAAGAAAAAGTCTGTATTCAATGGTCGTGATATTTGGGCCCTTAGGGGGCAGTGCTTTATACATAGGTTTTATTCTGTTCTGGATATCACTACATTGTTAAAAAATCATTGTCTGTAAACACAGCTCAACTTGCTTTCCACAAATGCAGGTTAAATCCTAGCATGCAAACAATACATAATTTGTGGTCTCTATCCAGAAACATTGCTGTCTTTTCTGGGTCAACGTTAATTCAAAATGCACTGAGGCAAAATGAAAAACGGTTCTATGGTCAGCCAAGTTAAAATATGATATTCTTTCTTGGAAACCACAGACAGCATGTCCTCCATGCTAAAAAAAATAAGGATAATTCTGCCTTTTTTCAGAGAACAGTTCAAAACCCTGCCTCTCTGACAGTATGGGGGTTTAAAGTAAAAAAAAAAAAAAGGCATTCAATACAGAAAGTATGGGGGTTTATTAGTGCCGTTGGCATGGACAACTTCCGGGAAAGCACCATCAATGTAGAAAAGTACACACAGGTTTTAGAACATGCACTCTCATCCAGTTAAAAGGAATCAGCAAAGACTCAGGACTGCTGAACAGCTAGAATCCTACATCTATAGCATTAGCTGGAGGTAAGCATTCAATCCAGAGCTAATATACATGCTACTGTACCATACCACTACAGGTAGTCCCCGACTTACGAGCGAGTTCCGTCCCTTGGGGGTGCTCGTATTACCCATCAATGCTTGCACGGAACTTCACCTGACTATCTAAAGGACATTCTTGCACCATATTCATCCACCCGGTCTCTACGATCACAGAACAGTAATCTACTTCACATTCCACGAACCAAATTAAGGACCATGGGAGACAGGGCATTCTGTGTGGCTGCCCCCCGCCTATGGAACTCCCTTCCTGACTGCCTGAGAGCTCCACAGTCACTGGTTGACTTTAAAAGCGGTTTAAAGACTTTTCTTTTTAAGCAAGCCTATTCTGCCCCCGCATGATTTTATCTTTGATCTTGGTTGATAGTATTATTGATTTTACTTGATTTTATCACTTGTTTTATTTATTTATTTATTTATTTATTTATTTTTTAAGCAGGCCTATTCTGCCTCCACATGATTCTGTTTTTAATCTTAGTTAATACCATTATTGATTTTATTTGATTTTATCACTTGTTTTTATTGTTGTAGCACTTTGAGATTTTTATTAATGAAAAGTGCGGTATAAATTGAATTTATTATTATTATTATTATTATTAAAAATTCGTAAGGATCACATAGTAAAAAAAATAATAATAATAATATTTTTTTTTATTTTTTTTTTTTATTTTTTTAAATAAATGAATACATGTACAGTACTGGACAGTCACCAAGCACTTAGCCTATCCTAACACAGTTTTTAAAGATGAAGGAATAAGTTGAATTGTCTCCCTTTCACATAAAGGGAGCAAGCTCCCTATGGAGCCTGCAGGGAGGAGGGAGACAATTCAACTGACTCCTTCATCTTTAAAAACTGTGTTAGGATAGGCTAAGTGCTTGGTGACTGTACAGTACTGTACATTTATCTATTTATTAAAAATATACAGTATATACAGTATTTTTATTTTTTATTGTTTTTTATTTATAAATAGATAAATGTACAGTACTGTACAGTCACCAAGCACTTAGCCTATCCTAACACAGTTTTTAAAGATGAAGGAGTCAGTTGAATTGTCTCCCTCCTCCCTGCAGGCTCCATAGGGAGCTTGCTCCCTTTATGTGAAAGGGAGACAATTCAACTTATTCCTTCATCTTTAAAAACTGTGTTAGGATAGGCTAAGTGCTTGGTGACTGTCCAGTACTGTACATGTATTCATTTATAAAAAATAAAAAATAAAAAAAAAAATATATATATATATATTTTTTTTTTATGAGATGCATGCTCGTAAGTCCGGGACCTCGTAAGTAAGAGCGCTCGTAAGTCAGGGACTATCTGTATTTATAAAGCACTTAAAAACAACAACAAGACCAGCCAAAGTGCTGTACAGCAAAAAAAAAAAAAAAGGGACACAGGACAAATTACATAGCTCCAAATAAAGATAAGGACGAAATGACTAACATTATAGAATACAGACAAGTAAAATTCATCTCTCACAGTGTCAAAAACCAGGGAATAAAAGTGTGTTTTTAAGCAAGACTTAAAAACAGTGAGATAAGGAGCCTGCCTGACATGCACGTGATAACTCATTCCACAGTTTTGGACCTGCAACAGAGAAGGCCCTGTCACCTCTGAGCTTCAAACGAGTGCCTGGAACCAATAGAAGCATCTGGTTTGCTGACCTCAGAGAGCACTGTGGAACATATGGCTGCAGCAGGTCAGTGTGATAGGAGGGGGCAGAACTGTTCAGAGATTTAAAAACATACAGAAGGATTTTTTTATGAATTCGGAAGTGAACCGGGAGCCAGTGAAGGGAGGCCAGAACTGGATAAATTTTCTCTCTTTTGCCTGTGCCAGTTAAAAATCGGGTTGCAGCATTTTGAAACCATTGTAAACGTGCAATAGAGGTCTGACTGATTCCAAAAAGAAGCACATCGCAGCAGTCAATGTTATTGTAGCCGGGTCGGGTGTGGTTAAAATCGGGTAACTGAAGTTTAAAAATACTATTTTAAATAAATGAAATTGGTTAAAATGATTGTACCTAAAAAGTTACCTTTAAAGGCATGCAGGCCCGTTTGCAGAGGCGGCTTGTGGACAAGTTCACACAGTGACACAAGTTAAATTGCACAGTCGTTGTTTAATTTAAAAATGCAGAGTTAAAAACACACACACACACTTTAAAAGGCAATTATAGCTCCAATCAACAATAAAAGTGCAATTCATAGCGGTATTCTAAAAACAGGAAGGAAAACCACACATACATCTTACACCAAACCAGGAGTACTGTCACCTCCTGGAGGGATTCTGTATCAGTCACACATCAGCAGTCCAGAGTCCACCCTGGAAGGATACGTCGCCCCGGAAGAGACGTCACTCAAACCGACACCTGTACGTTTAGTCCGAGCTGAGCATCAGTCGGCCCAGTTCAGCCCCACAGGACGCAGCCCGCCCCACGCCGTCCAGACAGCGGGCACCAAAATAGTAACAGGACCAGTCGGCAGTCGATGGATGACTCAGATGGAGGCAGAGACCAGTTGGGACAATCCGGACAGCAGGTACACGAACAGCCAATGACAAACAGCAGGGCGATGGACGCCAAGGACAAACAGCAGGGACACCGAGCTCCACCTCTAACAGAAGAGGGAAGCAGGAAGCTTGTACCGGTGGTTGCTAGAACAGTGGATCATGGCGGCCTTTAATCATTTACGCTAGCGCGTGACACAGCCAGCAGACGCTAAGGTCTGCACCGGAAAGCGGGTGACGTGTGTCAACTACTGAGGGCTGGCCCTTTTTATACAGGAAGCCAGCCCTAGACCCAATCGCATCGCAACACCTGTGTGGTGCGTTCAATGTCCGCAGGACATCCTACCACATTATGAAAGCATGTATTACTCTCTCAAGAGCACTTTTGGACATTATGGGCTTTAATTTAGACCATACCATACCATACCATTTTATTTATAGAGCACTTAAAACAGCGACAAGGCCAACCAAAGTGCTGTACAAACGAACAAACAGGCAACACATGGGCAACATACAAAATTAAGTACAAAAAAAACAACAGTTGCCTCAAATGAAAAACAAAACAGGATTTAACAATCATGTTTATTTGACTGTTTAGTTTCGTGGAAGGGTCCATTATCACTCCCAGATTAGTGACAACTTGTTTCTCTAACGGGGATGGAGAGGAAAGTTTCTGATCGTACCATTAGATGAAAGGTCCAGCCAGTCAAAACAGATGGCCACTTGTCCCGAGTCAGTTTCTGCTGGAGGTTTCTTTCTTTAAAAAGGGAGTTTTTACTTTCCACTGTCGCCATTGTGCTTGCTCAAGATGGGAGACTGCAACAAAGCCAAAATTCAACTTGTCTGCTGGATTCCTTAGATAGAGAACTTTACTAATTGGCTTGTTGTGATATGGCGCTATATAAATAAACTGAATTGAATTGAAACAACATGACTTCTGACTTCTTCTCAGTAACATTTAAGAAATTCAAAACCCATCCAGTCCCTGATGTCAGCCAAGGCAGTCAAGAAAAGGTTGGATAGAATGTGCACCAGTGTGCTTCAGTGGGAAGTACATTTGACAGTTATCTGCATAAAAATGAAAAGATATGCCGTGTTTAAGAAAAATAGCACCTAGTGGCAGCAAGTACAAAGAAAAGAGAAGAGGACCGAGAATGGACCCCTGCAGTACCCCCCACTGAAGAGCTGTCAAGATGTTAACTCCAGAGCTATTAGCTCCAGAGCTAATAAATTAAACACCACAAGTTGGTCATGTTTGATCATTTCTACCCACATATTGTGGATAAGTATTAATCCAAAATATGACTTTATTGTAATGGTACAACTTTGGCTCCTTGTGTTTAACGCCAAATGTACACTGCATGCGTTCCGGCTCCGCCCCGCTCCACTCCGCAGGTCGCAGCTGAGCGTTTCAAGTCCAGTTTACACTACCTCCGCTCCGGTCCGCCTGGATGCGCCGCTCCGAGACGCATGCGCGGGAATTGCGAGATCGCGCGATAAATCAAGTGATAAATAAGGAAGTCAGAACAAAACAATTCATTCGGTGGAAGAAGGAGAACAACAGTAGAGACTGCCTCGCTGTTTGATTGTTTTTTGCATTGAGATATTTTATATATAAATATATAAATCCGTATAGAGCTAGGATTAGTCCACCCGTGGTGATTTTATTTTGTAAATACGGATGTTGTGCTCGTTCCTTTTCCTGTTGGTGCGACGTAATCTTTAAAAGTTGACTCCGGCACAGCTCCGGCGTCCGGCAGAAATAGGATCGGTTCTAATTTTGACGGACTGCCGTCCGCTCGCCACCGCTCACCGCCGCCGTGCGGAGCCAGTGTAAATTCTGTCATTGATTATAATGGGTGCGTATTTGCTGCGGAGGTCGGACCGGAGCGGGGCGGAGCCGGAACGCATGTAGTGTAAATTTGGCGTTAGTCTCCACAACAACCAATATCCACCATCGCCCCAGATTGCTTTGCGCCAGTAAATAAATGGTGATATCCTTAGGTGAAAAATTAACTAATTATTTATACGTTTTTAAGTAATTGGTCATTTTTATGTATTTAAATATCTCGGGGTCTTCTTGTTCATTAATGAGGGATAAATGGAGCGTGAGATAGATAGGCGGATAGGTGCAGCGTTGACAGTGAAGCTGGCGCTGTATCGGTCTGTCGTGGTGAAGAGAGAGCTGAGTCAAAAGGCGAAGCTCTCAAATCACCGGTCGATCTATGTTCCCACCCTCATCTATGGTCATGAGCTTTGGGTTGTGACCAAAAGAACGAGATCTCGGATACAAGCAGCTGAAATGAGTTTTCTCCGCAGGGTGTCTGGACTCTCCCTTAGAGATAGGGTGAGAAGCTCGGTCATCCGGGAGGGACTCGGAGTAGAGCCGCTGCTTCTCCACATCGAGAGGAGCCAGTTGAGGTGGCTCGGGCATCTGGTTAGGATGCCTCCTGGACGCCTCCCTGGGAGGTGTTCCGGGCATGTCCCACCGGGAGGAGACCCAGAGGAAGACCCAGGACACGCTGGAGGGACTATGTTTCTCGGCTGGCCTGGGAACGCCTTGGGATTCCCCCGGAGGAGCTGCTCCAAGTGGCTGGGGAGAGGGAAGTCTGGGCCTCCCTACTTAGGCTGCTACCCCCGCGACCCGACCCC
>JBBPBX010020485.1:24563-43328 GCA_038048925.1 Garcialebias charrua | reverse complement strand
GCGAAATTCCGGATTTACGAGAGAAATGGCGGCCGTTCCGAAATACGAGATTTCCGGTTTACGAGCGCCTCGTTGTAACGGATCTCGCTCGTAAATCGGGGACTACCTGTAAAGAGTGAGTCAACGAGCATTAAAAGATGGTCATGTAGGAATAGATGGACAGTACTGAAGAAAAGAAATCTGCAGTAACAAAATACTCAAATGATAAAAAAATATATATATAATTTTGAGATTTCATAAAATGTCATTTCTGGTGTACCTGAGGAGATACAAGCCTCTTTTATGTACCTCATGGACCTTATTTATGGTTTTTGTTTAAAACAGGTCTTTCTTGAAAACAAGTATCGTATTTTCCAGTGTATAGGTCACACCTTTTTATGTTTTTTTCAAGGCCTGCGACCTATACTCTGGTTACTATACTATACCTATACCTATACCTATACTCTGGATACTCCTATACTCCTATACTCCTATACGACCTATACTTTGGTGCCAGCTGATTTGTATTGGATCGTTTTATTTATGATCTGCAATGTTTTTATGTTTTTCGTGTTGTACCTCATTGTCTGTGTTGCCTGTTGCGTGTTTGTTTGTCCAGCACTTTGTGTGGACTTGTTCCTGTTTAAAGTGCTTTATAAATAAAATGGTATGGTATACTCAGGTGTGACCTATATATGGCTTGTTATCACTTTCGGTGAAACAAATTTTTAAATCCAGCTCATTTCACAATTACGTTCATTTATTAAGGAAAAGTTCAGCTCAGACATATATTTGCTATAATTTTTATCAAACAAATAATTGTTTTTAAGTGTTAATCTTCTTAAAAGCCTTGCTGTGCGCTCCTGTGGCAGACATTTGCAGCAGAGCTAAACGTAGGTGCGACCTATACACCAGTGTGACCTATCTAGGGATTTTTCCAATCTATTGGTGATAATTGGACAATGCGACCTATACACAGGTGCGACCTATACACCAGAAAATACTGTACTTGTGACTCGATGAGACTATGTGTATAAAAAAAGGCTGAATGAATCATTTTGTGCTCTTAAAACACAAATATTTCACTGTTTTACTGACATTTCTGCAACTGCCTCACTTTATTCTGATTATGTTGCCAAAAAATTTTGTGTGCAGAAACAGTTAATAATGGGAGAAAACTTAATGGTGTTAAAAAACAAAAAAGTTTTGGAAGAATCATTAGTCAAGCTAAACATGTTTCTTATCAATATGTTGTTACTGTGACTGTTTTCATCACTTAGTGATGCAGTGTGGGTGTTTCAGAGTTTTTATTGGAATGTGTGAAGGGAGAAAAACAATCAGAATTTAAAATATATACTGTATAGCATTTTTAAAATATATACCTGTAGTTGTGTAAAAAAAAAAAAGTGCTGAGAAAGCATTAAAGATGCTGTTTAAAAAAATAAACTAGATTAAATTTATTATAAATAATTGCAGTGATGCTTTACCTTTTTAGAGTAAAACTGATTGGCAGACTTCCGGTTATGGCGGCCGCTTGAGCAGACGCATGTAACTTCGCACCGCAGCTACTGCCTCAATATGTCAAGATAACAGCTGTTCACTGCGATAAATGCAAAAAAAAAGGAGACAGTCTGAGGAAGAATGCCTAACCGCACTAAAACGAACAAAGGGAAAAGCGACACGACTAAACAAACCACGCTGTTTGACCACAACCTTCGTAGTGAAGCCCGGAAAGCTAGCAGAAACATGGCGGAACAAGGAGGAGAAAGCGACCCAGAAAGCAGTAAGTTTGACCAAATCCTATCTGCAATAACAAGCCTACGAACTGAATTCTCTTCTAAACTCGATGGAGTGTTGGAAACGCTAAAAAACATGAAGCAGGAGATGAAAGACTACAACGAGCGGGTTTCACAAACAGAAGGCCGCATCTCCCTTGCAGAGAATGAAGTGGCTAAGCTACGAGCTAACGTTAGCACCTTACAGGCTAACAACAAATCGATGGAAAATAAATTAATGGATTTGGAATCAAGAGCTCGCTCAAATAACTTACGGCTCGTGGGTCTTCCGGAGGGCGCTGAGGGCTCTGACCTCTGTGCTTTTTTGGAGCGGTGGATTCCTGAATCGGTGGGGAGCAACGCGGACGCGGCGCAGGCCTCGGAGGGCCTGCAGGCCAAGGTGAGCCTGGAGTCCGCCTACAGACTGGGCCGGAGGACGGACGGCGCTGTTCGACCCAGAACCCTGATGATGAGGTTTGTGAATCTTCGTGAGAAGCAAGGGGTCATGAGAGCAGCACGAACGAAGAAGGATATATATTATAAAGAACAACAGGTCCGCTTTTACCCAGATTTGGCTCCGGGGCTTCACCAACTCCGGAAAAAGCTTGACCCAATTCGAGAACAACTACGTAAACTGGGCATTCGTAATGGAATAATTCATCCTGCAACACTATTGGTGACATTTAAAAATAAAACATTGAAATTTAAATCCTTTGAGGACGCAAGCAAGTTTATAAAAGAAATTGAGGAAGACTCAAAACATGCAAAGCCTTGAGGAAGGGAAAAGAAGAAAGAAAGAAAAAAGGACACGGATGGTATGTAAAAAGATAAGAGAAAAATAATAAAAATAATAATAATAATGATAATAATCTGGAATGTAAAGTTTTGACATTGACTGGTATACTGGACTTATAGTTTAGTTCTACAGTAAATATGTAAATACGTCTTATCTGTTTATCTCTTTACTGGGCAATGCAGTGAATATATTTGGTTAATTATATAAATATATAAGGGTCTTTGAATAAATAGAAGCTTAAAGTAGAGCATAGGGAATATAAGTTAGTTAATTGAATAGGCTCTAAACATGAGGGAACAGAGGTTAGAATTATAAATTATTATTTTATTTCAGGTTCTTTTTTTTTTTTTTTTTTATTATATATGCAAATATGTGGACATACAGGTGTATATACGCTAATATTTTTTTTATTTTTTTTTATTTTTTTTTTTACTATTTTCAATTCTAGGCAGTATCGGGGGAAGTTGTTGCAGACAAGCAAAGAGTGGTGGTACTGATCCTCACTAGGTGTGGATTGGTTTCTAGCTATATCGGGAGACGCAATGGAAGCGGGAGGGATCCTCTCAACTCTGGGAGGGAGGGTTGGTGTGGGGAGGGATGTTTATGTTTTGTATTTAGTGGAGTTGTACGTGATGGATGTGCGACTTAACATCGTTTTTTGTTGTTGTTGTTGTGTCTCAAACAATGCAAATTTGTTTAATGGACTAATTTTATTACAGTATGTCTCAAACAGTAAAGTTTAATTTTATTTCATGGAACTGCAGAGGTCTTCAACGTCTTCAAAAAGTTAAACAAGTTATGAACAGATTAAAAGAAATGGATTCAAAAATTGTGTTCCTCCAAGAAACACATCTTCTTGATGAGGACTTGTTAAAGGTAAAAAGGAGGTGGAAGGGCAGCATTTATACGGCACCATACACTTCTCAGTCTAGAGGGGTAATGACTTTAGTTCATGAATCGGTACCATTGCAAATTAAAAACATAATTAAAGATAAAAGAGGAAGATACCTAATACTTCAAGGCTATTTAATGTCAGAAATGCTAATTTTAACTAACATATATGGTCCAAATGTGGATGATAATAAATTTTATAACGATATACTCCTCACACTAACATCACTTAAAGGGTTACACATAATGGGCGGAGATTTTAATTGTACATTGAATCCAAACTTGGACAGGTCAACAGGAACGGATCAATCGCATATTAACTGTAGAACAGCAATAAAAACTATGATGAGGGAGCTAGAGTTACGTGATGAATGGAGAGAGAGAAACTTAGTTAACAAAGCATACTCATGCTATTCAAGTACTTTCAAAACCTACTCTAGAATAGACTATTACTTAATTTCTACAGAGTTACAGTATAAAATCACAGAATGTTCCTATGAAAATATAGCTATTTCAGATCATGCACCGTGCAGGTTAGTTTATAAAGATGATAAACTAAAGAGGGATCCTCCAAGATGGCAATTTCAACACAAATGGCTACGAGATGAAAATTTTGTGAAATACTTAAGGAAACAAGTAGAAGAATTTTTTCAGATTAATACTATTGAAACATCAGCGTGTATAAGATGGGAAGCTTTTAAGGCCTTTCTTAGAGGGCATATTATTAGCTATACAGGTTCCAAGACAAAACAAACTGAGAAAACCAGAATACAGATGGAAAATAAAATAAAAACAATACAAGAGAAAATAAACAAAAAACAAGATCCACAACTGGAAAAGGAATTATTAATTTTAAGAGCAGAATACAATAAACACTCAGCATCAAGAGCCGCATCAAGTTTACTACGACTTAAACAAACATTCTATGAACAGGGAGATAAAACAGGAAAACTATTAGCTTGGCAAATAAAACAGTTAGAATTTAGGCAACCAATTACATCTATTAAAATAAATGAACAAACTTTACAAGATCCACAACAAATAAACTCAGCGTTTAAGAATTATTATGAGGATTTGTATAAAGCACAAGAAAAAATAACATTAGGAAAAATAGATCAATTCTTAACAAATTTAAATATACCTAAGTTTTCAGAAGGAGATAGGGAAACCCTGAATTTAGAAATAACAGAGGAAGAGTTGGGACAAGCTATCAACAATATGAAATCAGGAAAAAGGGGAGGACCTGATGGCCTCCCAATAGATTTATACAAAATTTTTAAAGATAAACTTTTAGCTCCACTACTAGATATGTTTAAAGAAATTTTCAGCTCAAATTATCTTCCCCCATCAATAAACGCTGCCATGATTACTCTTTTACCGAAACCAGATAAACCATTAGATACATGTGAAAATTTCAGGCCAATTAGTTTGTTAAATGCAGATCTGAAAATAATATCTAAATTGCTAGCATTACGTTTACAAAGGATCTTGCCAAAAATAATACATCATGATCAAAATGGATTCATATTAGGGAGGCAAGGCTTTCATAATGTGAGGCGAGTATCAAATATAATTTATTACAATAAGGGATCCCCAGATTCAGCTCTTCTATCATTGGATGCCGAAAAAGCATTTGATAGGATAGATTGGGAATTCCTTACTCAGGTATTGGAAAGGTTTAATTGTGGAAATAAGTTTCAGAGTCAGAGTCAGAGTCAGAGAGAATTTATTGTCATTTGCACCGCATGTAGTACATGTGTTGAAAACGAGATTATGTACACAGGGTCCCAGTTACATCCAACAACAAATGCAAGAGAAATACAATAATAACATCTAGGATTAACTAAGAGAGACATCACATCAGCTAGTAATACACTAAGCCCTAATGTAGTAGAAAAACATCATTATAAACAGCAGCACGAACATGAGCAGATGGTCACAGATGAACGCAGCAACAAGAAACAGATCAGTACAGTATCAGTATGATGTGACATTTTGCAGTGTTTATTCTTATTATTTATTTATTCATGAGTCTGACAGCCTCAGGGTAGAAGTTTGTCCAATGGGTAAAAATATTATATAGTAACCCTTCAGCTGAAATTATAACAAATAGAAATATAAGATCAGTAGAGGATGCAGACAAGGATGCCCATTGTCACCTTTGTTATTTACTCTGGCAATAGAGCCATTTGCTATTGCTATCCGTTCACACCCGCAAATTTATGGAATCAAAGTAGGATCCAATGAACACAGAATTTCCTTGTTTGCAGATGATGTTATTTTATTTGTATCTAAAATGAGTAGCTCAATAAAACATATTTTGGACATAATCAAACAATATGGTGAGATATCGGGATATAAAATAAATAAAATGAAATCTTCAATGCTACTCCTTGATAAGAATGATAAGATTAATATAACTCCAGAAATACAACAGTTTAAGATAGTAAATGAATTTAAGTATTTAGGAATATACATTTCATCAAATATAGAACAGATATCCGCAACTAACTATAAACACATATTAAATGCAGTAGGTGATTCTTTAGAAAGATGGATGCCATTGCCAATATCTATGATTGGAAGAGTAAATTTAATGAAAATGAATATACTACCAAAAGTGCTTTATGTGTTTCAGAATGTTGCCCTTCCACCTCCTCCTGAATTCTTTCCACAAATAAGAAAGATGATGATACGTTTCTTATGGAAAAATAGGAAATCCAGAATACGCTTAACATTACTGTACCTCCCGTATGATCGGGGAGGCTTGAAATGCCCTAATTTTCAATGGTACTATTATGCTGTACATCTTAGGTCTATGATGTTTTATTATAGTAAACATTCTCCACATTGGGTTGATATGGAAACACAAGATTTAACAGTAACACTCCCAGCATATTTATATTCCAATTCAATAATGAAGCTCCTGAAACAAACTAAAAACCCATTTCTTAAAAACACAATTAGAGTATGGAGAGATGTTAAAAAAATTCTAAACGAATCAAATAATTTATCTTTATTCAGCCCAGTGTGGGGAAACCAATTCTTTTTACCAGGTAAAATGGACTCAACATTTAAAGAATGGAAGGATAAAGGTCTCCAAATGATTGAACACCTATATGAATCAAACTCAGACACACTAATGAGCTTTCAAGAGTTACAGAATAAATTTAATATAAATAAGAATCATTTTTTTAAATATCTTCAACTCAGAAATTTTATAAAAACAACTCAGAACAATGTGCTGACAAAACCTCTAAAGTCAATTTTAGAAGAAATGCTAACAAAAGATAGTTTAAAAAAAGGTATTATATCAGATTTTTATCATTTATTGACATCCTATTCCCTTGAAGGATCACAGGATAGATTTAATGCTTGGAAAGAAGATATAATAATGGAGTTATCAGAGGAAGATTGGCAAATAGCATGTAATCTGGCCCACACTAGCTATATTAATACAGCTTTAAAAATGATTCAATACAAGTGGTTAATGCGGGTTTACATAACTCCTGTAGACCTCAATAAATACAATGGGGAGATACTTGATGTCTGTTCAAAATGTGTGGAGGAAAAAGGGACTCTGGTACATTGTATGTGGTACTGCAGGGAAATTATGTTATTTTGGACTGAAGTAAAAAATATAATTGAGAAAATCATTTCTAAACAAATAATTTTGGACCCAAAACTGTTTGTGTTCGGTCTATATCCTGAAAGACATAATTATACTAATAATGAACAAATGTTTATTAATTTAAGTTTGATTAATGCAAAAAGATGTATATCGTTATGTTGGAAAAACTTGAATAGACCTACTGCAAATCAATGGTTACAACAAATGTTATCAGCTCTTCCTTTAGAAAGGATAACGTATCTGTTAAAGGGCAAGCAAGAATTGTTTGAGTGTGTTTGGAACCCCTTTATTTTGTATGTAAAAAGTTTGGACACTTTAAATGAAAATGCAAACAATTGAAGAACGTGCTGATCGCAGTTTCCAAAGACAATAATAAGAGAAGACATCTATAGTTGGACTCATTATAAAAGAAATGAACAATGTAAAAAGAATTATGAGACATTTTGTTGTTGATTGTATTTTGATTTTAATTTTCCTTTTTTTATTTTTTATTATTATTATTTGGGTGGGGGTATTTTACTTACCGTAGTTTGTTCATTGTATGAATGTTGTTTTAATTCTGTAAAAACTCAAATAAATATATTTTGGAAAAAAAAATAATTGCAGTGATGTTATTGTTATGGTTGAGTGAATTTTTTTTACACAAAATCTTTTTTCATTTGAAAATCCTTTATGTTTCAAACTTGATTAAGCCACAAAACTGCATAATTATCTGCAAATTGTATATTATTATTTTGAAGTATCTTTCAATTTTTTTATGTTATGTACCTGATTTTTGTTGCATCTTTTTGTCAAAAATATTTTCAGACAAGTGTCATGTCCATCAAAGCCAATAAACTGTCATGCATTTCTTTAATGAACGCAAGTTTTTAGGAACTTTTTATACTTTAGCTCACACATCAAACACACCTGCTTTTATCTCTTCACCACAAGGTAAAAAATGAAATGAAATTAAAAAGAGGTAGCAGATAAACAAATCTTTGCTACTTCTAGGCTTAACTTTTATATTTCCCTTTATTAAAACACTAAACCAAATTGCACTTGTTGTATTAAATATTTTTTTGTAAAACATGAATACGGATAAAAATACTTCTCATTACACACAAAGCTCTAATGATGACGCTGCACTGAAATACTCCTGTTTTGTGCAGAATTAGCACAATTTCAGCTCCAGATGCAGACAAAACTCCACTTGTCCAATACTCTGATGCATGCTCAATAATCCAGGTTGAAAAATCTAAAAAAGCTAAGTCTGGTCCTCTGGATATTCAAAAAATAAAACAAAACAAAGCAAAAAAAATGTAGAAACGTTTCGTCTTCGTCCACTTGTCTAAGTACAGTTTAAGACAAGGAAACAAAACAAAGAGTTTAGGATGACTATTGTTTGAATAACTGAGAATCAAATCTATGAGCTGTTGTCATCAGCATGGCAGCTTTTCATACCGCCTCAGTCTCAGATTGTCTCAGTGTTCAAAGTGAAATGAGACAAAAGGTGAGCAAATGGTAACCAGGCTGTGTGCCTCACGTCTTCTTCTGCACATGCATGTCATTTCAAGGTGGTTTCAGCTACGTTAGAATGGGAACAAATACACAGAAATATTCGATCTCAACATAAAATCAGTACTAGCATTAAGACCTGCCTTGTGAACATAATATTGTAAAATTAACAGCAAACCAGATGAAAACAACCTTTACAAAATGAGCAATATTAAGGGCAATATTAACCAAGGTTCATATTGCTCTGTGATGGACAGGATGTCCCCCGCCTCTCGCACAGTGACTACTGGATATGGGCTAGAGTTGCATTTGGGCCCAAAATATTTGACCCGACCCGGCCCCAGCCTGTAACCATAATTTCTGAACCCCACCCTACCCGACGAATTAACAGTAATTACAGGTTCAAAACCAACCACCAACATTTTTAATTAATCTTTGACTGCTTATATAGTTATTAGCGGTCGGTGGACGCGTGTGGCTGAGTAAAGGGGGCAGA
Source organism: Garcialebias charrua (assembly GCA_038048925.1). Lineage (NCBI taxonomy): Eukaryota > Metazoa > Chordata > Actinopteri > Cyprinodontiformes > Rivulidae > Garcialebias > Garcialebias charrua. Next base: position 34,263 of record JBBPBX010020485.1, on the reverse strand, counting down.
AGATCAGAGCTGAGGGGGTGTTTGTCCTTTCATGGCAGTCTAAGCGCATCTTCATTATTCAGACATGGACCCTGCTCTGACATGTCAGATAGTTTTTGATCTCACCTGTTTGGGTCGTCGGCCTCACACGTCCGCTGAGTGCAGCAGCTGAATTAATGTCCATTTGGGCTTTGATGGATCGCTGCCTGGCAGTAGTCCATCTGAAGCTTAACTGAACTTTTTTTTTTACCTCTTTCAAAGCCGGTCAGCTGGCGGTGAAATGGTTGCGTGCGGCTGGTGATGGTATGGCAAGCCATGTTACCAATTGGATTGCGGCTGATCCTGACCTAATTAAAAGCCAGAGACTGGCCCGGCCCACCCATTAATCACATTATAACGGCCCGGCCCTAATCCGGGTCGGTCCAGGTCGGGTTTCTGGTTTGGGTTAGAAATGACAGTTCTAATGTGCAGGCCGTTGTTGGGCCGGTGGCTAAATACAGTGTTTTCAAAGGAAGAAATGCTGATGATGTAATAATCGATGGAGGGAAATGGAAACATTTAAAGAAATATAAAGCAGTATCATCTGCATACATGTTGATCAACTTTTTGTTACTTTCAACCTTCTGTGAATCTGTTTTAGTGACAGCCAGCTGGAGGCTTTTCAGAGCTTCCACGATCCAAAAGTGTGATCAATTCCCTTTATAGTTACTATTTTTAAAGAACAGGGGCCTCATGTATCAACCGTGCGTGCGCACAAAAACCTTGCTTACGTCACTTTCCACGCAAAAGCCCGTATGTATCAAAACTGAACTGAACGTGAATATATGCGCATCCAGGTACATATCCACGCAAGCTCCCGAGCAGGCGTACGCACGTTTCTGTGGTTCTTGTTCCTTTGGCGACACTTACAGGTGTTTCAGAGAAACTGAAGCCCCACAGTCTGTGGTTGACTTTAAGAGCGGCTTGAAGACCTTTCTTTTCAACCGAGCATACTCTTCCTCCTCATGATTCTACTTTTGATCTGAGTTGATACTGTTGTTGATTTTAATTGTTTTATTATTTGTCTTATTGACATTCAAATATGTTGCACCTTGTAGCACTTTGAGATTTCCATTAATGAAAAGTGCGTTATAAATTGAATTCATTATTATTATTATTATTATTATTATTATTATTAACAGTTCAAGATGTGAAAATGATTAATATTCCCTCCAAACACACGATTAACAAGTATTACATCCACATGACGCAGTGAAATAAAGGACGCGCAACGTTGTGCCAAAAATAAATTTAACAGGAACGGATTCATTCAGCCTTACTGGAGGTTATAATAAATAGTGTAACACGCAGAGCATTTATTTAGAAACAGATATAGTTTTCCGATCTAGGATATGGCTTATCAGCCGTTTTCAGAAATAATAATTTTCCAGTTTGGCACTACTGCTGCGCTCTGGGGAGCCGTGCATCACGCGTGCATACAGAAGCAGCGGTCAAACTGTTCCACAGAGGGAGCTGCAGGTCGATCGGGACTGTGCAGTCCAGTCCACACAAAGCCGGATCATGTCCAATGGAATGTCTCATCCATATGATTCCAAAGGCTGAGTGGTCGCGCTTGGAGCGCGCGCGCACCCTCACCGGTGTCGACACGGCAGCTGGAGGTGTTTCATTATCTGCGTTTATTGTAGATTTCTCCAAAATGACACGTGAAAGTACACCTTATATAACTTGTAGGAGAGCAAAAGCTTCACAGACAGACTGCGCACAGGGCTGCGGGGCGCGCGCTGCGTCTGGAGACTCCAACATCATGTCATGAAAAGTCTCCACCAAGACGCACAGACTCGTTTCTTCACATCATCTACATAAACAAAGATCTATGTTCTAGCAAACATCCAAGTAAGTTCCTCTGTGTTTACAGTAATAATGGTAATAAACTCGTGCGCAAAGTTAATATTTCCACACAGAATGAATGAATGAGCCGGTTCGCGCACCACAGCAGGGTGCGCGCGCACACAAATACCGACAATCACTCGTTCTTTGCATGATGAACACATTTTATTACTATTCTTACTTAGGATGTTTGTCCTCACTCATATTATATTGAATTCATTATTTTCCCGAATCTAGAAATCATTTCTGATCGCGCAGGGATCAAACAAACATGTCCTTCACACATGCAGGAAGTAATTTGCATCTGTTTAACATATGTAAATGTAGGCGTGTCAGGGGAGGTGTCTCACGTGCGCTCAGTTCCACGTCAATTGTGATGTACAAAAGGAATGTGCGTGGATTCAGGTGTACGCACAGTTTGATAAATCTGGATCTTTTTGTGCGTAGACACTTTTCTGGATTTCACCGTACGTCACTTTTCAGTAGAAATCCACGCAGGTTTTTGATACATGAGGCCCCAGGTGCTTATAATATCCTTTTTTTTCTGAGAAAAGATTAAAACAAAATACCGTACATGCACAAGAAGAAAAAAGCCCTAACAAAACAAATAAATAAATAAAAACTTTAAGTACTGTATAAGCTTAATGTTTATGAAATTTTTAATATTTTAGATCTACAACAATTTAGATCTCCTCCAGCTTGTGTCTATTCGCCAAAATATTGTTCACGTTGTTGATGAGATTTCATCTTAACAGTTTTTGCCCACATATGAAAAAATTTAGACATCCCCATTTAGAGTGATCAGTTAACCATTAGGACCAGGCTGAATGTTCTTGTCTTTACACAGCAAGTTAAACTTTCTCAACTAGTGCATGTCCTAAAGACGTTAGTTAATTTAATTAATCTACGTTGGTTTACCAGTTTGTCTATCTTCACATCACTTTTCTGTTTTCTTTCCGATTTCTCTTTCTCCGTCTTTCTTCAGTCGTCTCCAAAGCTGCATGTTTGAAAAACTCTTCAGGTGGCTGATTTAATTTGTGCCATAAATCGTAAACTAAATTGAACTGAGCCAATATTTAAAGCTTGCAGGAGTTTCCTCTAGACAACAAACATGACCTTCTTTAATTTTTTATTATTTCATAATGTTCAGTTGGTTCAGTGGGGAAAGAAAGAAATGAAGAAAAAAAAAAATAATAATAAAGCTTTTCACCCACTGAGTCAGAACATCCTGACCCAGAGACTCGTGCAGTCTCTTCCTAGTCTTTAGGTTCCTGTTGTCATCTCTGACTTGTTTGCCTGCTGTCAAGGGTCATCAGCGCGACCTGGCAGCACTGCTGACATAAGAGCACAAGTGTCTGTACAAGAGACCAAGAGCTTATCCTGACACACTCAGATGAATTTAAAGACATTTAGGGCTAATGATTTAATAAAAACGAGATGTTCTTGTCATTAGTTGTAAGATACTTAACTTTAACTATTTCAAAGTTAACAGGTGTAAAAACAACAGACTATAAATATTTGGTTTAATTACAGTGCATGCTTCAGTGTTCAAGACGCTCATGACTCAGTTTTTATAATTAATGCTTGCAATCCATCTTAAATAAATGTGTAAACAATTGTCTTCATGCTGCATTGGTTCAAAATCATTTCAAACTCCTTGTGTTAATGGATCAATCAATTAATTAATTAATTAGATGATCTACTTTAATATCCCTCCCCTCCTTTATTGCATCATGTTTGAAGCCCCACTTCATGAAATAATGTCTAAATGTTTCATTCTGACAAACATAATCAGCCTCACTCACGCAGACACACACCGCTAAATAAAATCAACATCTTCATGTCGTTTTCATGTCATGTCATCTTGTTCCACATCCCTCTGATGACGCAGGCCAAACAAGCTGAGACGTCTATATATAGCTTCGTGCTGGAAATGTCATCACTGTCGCATTACCCAATAAATACCTCACCATGTTTTCAGATCTGAGGTAGTTCTGTCCCCGCGGTCCAAAACTAAATTATACAGTTGGATCCAATTCACAGAGTTGACACAACCATCCATTTCACTGCTTCACTTGGCTCTAACTCCTGACTCAAGAAGTGCTGAGAGATTAATAACATATATTACATATACATATACATTTACATATATATGTAATTTATCCTTTTCAACTGGAATATTTCCAGACAATATGAAAATTGCTAAGGTTGTACCTATTTTTAATTTGGTGATAAAAGTATATATTTAACTACAGTATAGACCAATATCATTAGTGCCACAGTTTTCAAAATATTAGAAAAACTATTTGTGATTAGATTAGACCAATTCATCGATAAACATAATATTCTAAGTAATGGTCAGTATGGATTCAGAGCAAAAACTTCTACATCAAATGCTATCATGGAATTAATAGAACAAATAATCACTGCTATTGATCAAAAAAGATATTGTCTTAGTATTTTTGTTTATTTAAAAAAGGCATTTGATACTGTTGATCATACCATTCTTATTAAAAATTTAAGTAAATATGGTGTTAGAGGACCAGCATTGCAGTGGGTAACTAGCTATCTCAGAAACAGTAAACAATTTGTACAAATTAATGATGTAAAATCCGACCTATGTAATATTACATGTGGAGTCCCTCAAGGCTCTATAATTGGACCAAAGCTATTTATTCTGTATGTTAACGACTTGGTTAAGGTGTCAGGACTCTTCAAATGTATCCTTTTTGCTGATTATACAAAAAAAAATTTGCTCGGGTGATGATATGGAACAGATGTTTGAGTTTGTGAAGACGGAATTTGTAAAAATACAAAATTGGTTCAAAATAAACAAGTTATCATTGAACTTAGATAAAACTTAGTACCCAGTACATGATATTCAGTGGAAAAAAGGAAACTGTTGATGTTACACTTATGATTGATGGTGTTGAGATCTGTCTTGTGAGGGAAGTGAAGATTTGGGTGTTATTATTGTCGACAAATTGATGTGGAAACATCATATAAATTCTGTTAGGACAAGAATAGCTAAAGCAATTGCTGTATTATATAGAGTCAGGAACCTGTTAAATGACAAAGCTCTGTACTTGTTGTACAATACAATTATTGTCCCACACATACCTGTAATTTATTGTATTGATGTTTGGGGTAAAGCTTGTAAAACATTTACGGAACCTGTTTTTGTACTACAGAAGAGAGCTATAAGAATAATTACTAGAAAACATTATTGTCATACATCAAGCACATTATTTCACCAATTGAAATTGTTAAAGTTCCATGACTTGGTGGATTACGATATTCTGTCAATTATGTACTGTATTGAGCTCATAAAAATGAACTACCATTGAATATACAAATACATTTCGTTAAACGTAAAAGCTGTTATACTCTTATGGGAATGGAGATTTTTGTGAAACCAAAATATAGAACCAGTTTGAGGGGTCGGTCAACCTCAGTCAAAGGAAATGGATTGTGGAATAATTTGGAAACTGAAATTGAAAATGCTGAATCAATTATTATTTTTAAGAATATGATCAAAACTAAATTATTGCAAAAATATATATGAACTAGTATATTGTGTATTATTTTTTAGTTTGAAAATTATATGAGTTGCTCTTTTTCATATCTGTAACTTGTTAGATGGTTTTTTTGTTTGAATTTACTTTTTTTTAAAGGGGGCAGATATAATAAGATTTTTTTCTTCATTCTGCTACCCTTCATTTTATTTTTTTATATTGTACGGTCTCAAATGTGAGATTGTTTTGTGTTGTATTTTAAAATGAATAAATTTAAAATTAAAATTAAAATAAAATAATAATAATGAGATTATGTTAATCTTTGGAAGGTCTCATGGAGAAAAACATGGCCTTGCATTTATTTTTGTGTGTTTTGATAAAAAAAATAATATATATTCTTATTTTGGTGCTGTCAAAAAACAAAACCAAACATTAAAAACAATTGTTCCTGAAAACGTCTAAAAATCCTTTAAACGTTTTTACATTTTGTGTGAATTTTTACAAATGCTGCTGTTTGATCAATTTGCTACCGTCTAGTGTTCCGTTCCTTAGGGAGGAAATCAACCACAGGGAGGGAGATCCCATAATTATTAGGGATGCACCGATCCACATTTTCTTACTTCCGATCCGATCCCGATACTTAAATCTGGATATCGGCCGATACCGATCCAGTTCCAATATCATCATCATCATTGATTTTATATGAGGCTGTAATAATCTCCTCTCAAGTACAATGTGTACACATATATGCATGCATGTCCAAAAAGGCAACTTGAGGTCAGTTTTATTAATGTTGGATAAGTTTCAAAGTTATGATTAAATTCTGCTGACACAAAACGTGTTTTATTTTATTCCTAGCTTTAAAGTGGATATTAAAGTGATTAACTTAAGTGATTGTTTGTTTAAAGTTATTTTATATATTTTTAAATAATGAGGTGATATAAGATTTTTTTTCTTCTTTCTGCACTCTTTTCATTCAATGTTTTCTTTTTGATTAATTTGTTTTATTTTGTCTCTTTTAAATGAATGAATAAATAAATTAAATAAAATATTAAATAGCTTTACATCTGCTAAGTTCATGGCATAAACCAACACAGACATGTTCCTGTTTTTAGTATTTTACATCGCTTTATAATGTAGCTGTTTAGGTTTCAGTTTTTTTTTTTAAATACAGTTTCCTTGCAATTTTTAATTAATATGCTTTTTTATGATTGTCTACTGTTGTACTGATAAATATCTCCAGGAGGGTAAACTATATTGTGGACTGCGGTCAAGTTAGTTTTACGTTGGACATTCGAGCTCCGTGGCTTCAGCGGGACGCCACTCTCCCTGAACCGAAACACAGGCATCCCGACCCGGCCAGCCACGTCCAGTCAGACCCGGCCAGCCACGTCCCCGTCTTGGTGGAAGGACAGGCTGAGAGTGACTTACCGAAATCAGAGCGCCTACCCCGGATTGAACAAGAAAAATACACCGCTGAAGCCACGGAGCTCAAATGTTTACCAAGAAGTTTCTAAACTTCATCGTAAGAAATCCTTCATTTTCTATAATTAGTAATTATAGGGAAAAAATGAATACAATATTTTTAAGCAGTTAAGCTGGTCAACGTTTCCCCTAAGGAACACTAATTGTCATAAAGTTAAAGGGCCTTCCAGGGGTTAATAATAATCACATAATACAGGTAGTCCCCGACTTACGGACGAGTTCCATTTCTACGTGACGTCGCAAGTCGAATTTAGTCGTAAGTCGGAAAATACGTCCAAACTGCACCTTACACGTACAATTCTGTATTTTACCAAGCACTTAGCCTATCCTAACACAGTACCCTACATAATTATCAAAAACACGTACATTTAGAGCCATAATGAAGGGAAAAAAGAGTTAATAACCTACTGGGAGCTGGTGAAGCCTTCCTCCGCCTGTTAGCATGTTAGCTCGGTGTTCCTCCAACATCTGAGGCTGCCTGTAGTTCGTGCGGTCCAGACTGTTTACAGTAAGGCCTGTTAGCATGTTAGCTCCATACATTTGGAGCCATAATGAAGGGAAAAAAGAGTTGATAACCTACTGGGAGCTGGTGAAGCCTTCCTCCGCCTGTTAGCATGTTAGCTCGTTGTTCCTCCAAGCTCTGCAGCTGCTTGTAGTTTTCCATTGCTTTGCGCGGTCCACAGCTTTACAGTAAGGTCTGTTAGCATGTTAGCTCGTTGTTCCTCCAAGCTCTGCAGCTGCCTGTAGTTTTCCATTGCTTCGCGCGGTCCACAACTTTACAGTAAGGTCTAATAGCATGTTAGCTCGTCCCTCCTCGTCTGTCTGCCGGTCCAAGGTCTGCAGGTCCAGCCCTCTGCCGTCAAGCTACTGCTGTCAAAACCAGAAGGAACTCGGAATTTGGCTTTCCAAATAAAAAATTTCAAAATGATTTTTTTGTTTTTTGCTTCCCAGGAGAGAGGCAGAAGATTGGGGTCCAATAACGTGAGCAGAAGTCAATACCAGAAGAGCAGAGTCCGTAGAAGTACCAATTGGGGCTGAGGCAAGAGACGTGAAACCAGAGAACCAAACCAGGGTCGTAACGAGCAAGGCAAGACAAGACATGAGCACTGGATAACTACTAGGAAACCCGTTCATAAATCTGGCAAGGACTGACTGTGGGCATGGAGCTTAAATACAAGGAGAAACAGGTGAGAGCAATGATTGTTAATGAGGCGTTGGGCATGAGGGCGGAGACAAACAATGATAATCTAATTGCTGTGAACGTGACGTAAATGGCTATGATAATAATGACTGTGACTTGACTTGGATTAAACTTGACAGTGCTGGGCAGCGCTAATCCAAAAATTAGTTCCACAATTTCTAAAACGCTTATTAATTTTTTTAGGTCCACAATTTCAAAAGCACAAATGTCTTATGAAAATTAGGGGAAGCTAATCTAATCCGCTATTTATATATTTATATATTATATATATATATTTATATATAGCCGGCAGCGTTATGCAATATTTGCACTACACTGCCAACTGAAAAGTAACAAAAATGATCCTAAAAGGATGAAATTACAAAAATCAAAGGATTTATTTAATACTTTACGTACATATATTCTATTCGGCCACGAAATTAACAAAAAATAGAATGATCTTTTAATCCCTAAAACCACTTTTAAATCTCAAATACACGGGTGTGTCGCCACCGCATTTATACATAAAAGTAACCCAAATACATAAAACTAACGACTCACCGTCGAATGGTCGACACAAAACACACAATAAAATCCTCCGGCCGCGTTAATTTGGCTTGAAACAGCGGGGTTCTCTGCGGATTTATCCATTAGTAACCCAGCACAACCAGCTGGACACAGAGTTCAGCGTCCAGTTCACCTCTGACCCGGAAGATGTCAAGATTCTATAGGTAGTCAACAGATTTAATGAAAAGTAACTAAAATACATAAAACTAACGACTCACCGTCGAATGGTCGACACAAAACACACAATAAAATCCTCCGGCCGCGTTAATTTGGCTTGAAACAGCGGGGTTCTCTGCGGATTTATCCAAGTACCCAGCACAAACAGCTAGCCACAGAATTAGCCCCTGAGTTCACCTCTGACCCGGAAGATGTCAAGATGGAATAGTCCATTTTTAGTAGGGGGATAAAGAAATCGACCGTTTTTTTTAATTGCGTATTTAATGATCGTTTTCATCGTAACTATAATTATTTTTATGTTAAATGTACATTAACAAGCAGGATCAATGTTAGGGATGTAGGTGACTGGCCGGGGCGCGGCGGGGCCGGGGCCCCATGCTGATTGGGATCCCCAGGCAACGGCATCATTTACCTACATGGTAGATCCGAGTCTGTTCTCCGCTCTGCTCCCCCTCCAACCCTCCCTCCTCTCTGCTCTTTACGGTGGGGAAAAAGGTAAAACTAGCAGCAACAGAGCCAGAATAAGAGCCTCTAAATAAGTTTATTGGTTTTTACTGATAGATAATTAGTTATTAGCGGTACTGCATTTTAAATAAAAATAGCACAAATCCGCTTATGAATTATAAAAGTTAGTCAAACCACAAAAACGCTGACAAAAAGTTTAGGTCCACTGTAAGCAGATTAGTGCTTTAGCGCTCTCTAGCGTTCATATGCCCACCACTGAAACTTGACTATGATAGGAAAACTATGACATGGACTAGACTAGGGAATAAATACTGTGGCATGAGAATATAAACTAAAGGCAGGGACATGACTAAACTAAACTTAACTATGGCTAAACAGAGGGTGAATCATGACAGTTCCCCCTCTTAAGGTCCGGCTCCTGACGGACCTTCGGCTTGATCAGGAT
>JBBPBX010020485.1:0-24127 GCA_038048925.1 Garcialebias charrua | reverse complement strand
GCTCTAAAAGCAGTGAGATTCAGACGGGGGGCCAGTTCTCCCCGCCGCACCACGCTCCAGAGTTGCAGATGCTGTCTCGCCCCTGAAAAAAGCAAGATGCTGGCGTGTGTACGCGCGGGGGAGATTGTCAGCCCAACCCCCTCACCACCACCACCCGCACCGCTTCCAGAGCCATGGATCATGCAGGGGGAGCTGAAACCTGCAAAACGCCTTTTCTTTTCACTGGGCAGCCTATAGATGTTAAGTAGCCATGTGTTTCTTTCAAATCTGCACATTATTGGCCGAAACCAATAACATCCGCATGTTAATCAGTTGTGAGTGTCCCCGCCCCCAGTACGCAAATCACTGCGGCTTGTTTTTACTCTGAAAACAAACTGATTTCTAACACAAAGTTTATCAGTTTAAACACTTATAAAGTGTTTTTTAAAGCATGGGATGGTTTCTTCACAACTTCAATTAGTACATTTAGCAAAAAAACGATTTTCACTAATTTCTCAGAAGTTGAAGCTTTTATTGATTTTTTCTCAGTTAGAGTGTGCCGACTTGTTCCTGGTTTTGGAGTGGCTGGTCACATATATAGGTGAAGCATGGCAGAACATGAGTACCTTTTCAATGAGGTGGTACGGAATGAAGAGTGGGTCCTCCAGGCATTCACTTGGTGGGGGGTTGTTCTGGTGGGCCTCCCTGACCTCCTTCTCGACTTGGGTGATGAACAGACGAATCTTCTTGGGCAGAATGTATTCCTCGGGACCACTGGTCTGTTCCTTCTCGAATACACAAGATAGAGCATCCGGCTTGACTTTCTTGGTCCCGGGTCTGTAAGAGAGGGAAAATTGAAACGGCCAAAGAACAGAGCCCACCTTGCTTGACGAGGGTTGAGTCTCTTGGCTGATCGCAGGTACTCAAGCTTCTTGTGATTGGTGTGGACGATGAAAGGATGATTGGCCCCCTCCAGCCAATGACGCCATTCTCCCAGCGCCATTTTGACGGTGAGTAGTTCTTGATCACCAACATCGTAATTGCGCTCTACTGGGGAGAAAGACTTTGAGAAGAATGCACATGGGTGAATTTTATCATCATCATTACGTTGACTTAAGACCGCCCCGATGCCAGTATTAGAGGCGTCCACCTCTACAATTAACTGTTTATCTACATCAGGAAATCTAAGAATGGGGGGCCGTAGTAAACAAAGACTTTAGTTTAACAAAGGCCTGGTCAGCAATCTTATTCCAAATGAAGGTTTTTTTGGTGGAGGTTAGAGCGTGGAGGGATGAAGTGACTGAACTATAGTTTTTGAAAATTTTACGGTAAAAATTTGCAAAACCTAAAAAACGTTGGAGTTGTTTGCGAGATTGAGGTAAGGGCCAGTCCAGAACCGTAGAGGTCTATGAAGGGTTCATGGAGATCTGATCAGGTGTGATATGAAAGCTGAGAAAAGTTGTGTTGGTTGTGTGGAACTCACATTTTCTAGCCTTGACGAACAGATTATTTTGTAGGAGATGGAGGAGAATGGCATGGACGTGTTGGACATGGGATTCCAAATCTTGGGAGAAAATCAGAATCTTATCCAAGTAGACAAATACATTCACATTGATAAAGTCTCTGAGGACGTCATTGACTAGGGATGGAAAACTTCTGGGGCGTTAGTCAAACCAAAGGGCATAACAAGATACTCATAGTGTCCTGAAGGAGTGTTGAAGGCTGTTTTCCATTCGTCCCCTTCTTTGATCCTGACGAGATGATAGGCGTTGCGAAGGTCTAGCTTGGAAAATATTTTGGACCCCTGGATAAGATCGAAGGCAGAGGTCATTAAGGGCAGATGATATTTATTTTTGACCGTTATGTCATTCAAACCACAATAATCAATACATGGCCGAAGCGACCCATCCTTCTTGCCTACAAAAAAGAATCCTGCACCTGCAGGTGACGATGAGGGTCTTATAATACCAACTTTTAGAGAGTCAGAGATGTACTCTCGCATGGCCTTTTGTTTTGGTTGGTACAAAGAGAATAAACGTCCTCTCAGAGGCGTGGTACCTGGTAATAGTTCAATAGAACAATCGTAGGGTCTATGGGGTGGCAGAGACATGGCTTTACTCTTACTAAAAACTTTTTCTAGGTCATGGTAATAATGAGGGACGTGAGACAGATTGGGAGTTCCCTCCTTTATTTTGTCTACCTTAACGGTCTGGTGAGCTGATTGCAGACAAGAGGACAAACGTTGTTCAGACCATCCCAAAATATTTCTGTTCCTCTAGTCAATATGGGGGTTGTGTTTACGGAGCCGTGTAGCTCCTATCACAATGGGTAATTCAGGAGAGTTGATAAAGAATCTAACCGTCTCAACATGGTTGCCACAGATCTGTAGTTGGACCTCCTGTGTCAGCATACTAGACTGGTTAATTGGGTGACCATCAAGAGCTAGGACTCAGCGATGTTTATCTGTGGGAAACATCTGTATGTTCAAATATCTGGCAAAATTAAGGTCCATGAATTCGGAATCAGCACCCGAGTCAATAAAAAGTTTCACTGGTATTTCCCTACCGTTGGCTTGAAGATTTGCATTAACTTGAAGCAGTGGAGGTTCCTTAGAGGAGGTGATGGCTCTGCAGCTTGGACCTTGGTAAAAGAGGTCAGTTCTGGACTTGACCTGGCATGTGGAAACTTGATGTCCTGAACTCCCAAAGTAGAAACATAATCCTTCTTGACATCTCCTTTGTCTCTCTCTTTGTGATAGTTTGGTCCTTCCAATTTGCATGGGCTCCTCTCCAGCTCATGAAGGTGGTGGAGGTGGTCTTGCCTCTGAAGTGAAGGATCTGGGACCTGAGTACAGAATTCTCTCAGAACAGGTTTGTCTCACCTCTCGACGACGTTCTTGAAGGCGAAGATCAATCCTGGTGGCCAATTTCTCCAACTCTCTGAGGGAGGATGGAGGATCACGTGCAGCCAACTCATCTTTGATGTCGTCATTGAGAGCCTACCAAAAGATGTCTTGAAGAGCCTTCTCATTCCACTCGTTGTCAGCTGCCAGAGTGTGAAAATCTATTATTAATTCAGTGACTCTGTGATTGCCTTGTCGTAGTCTTAAGAGCCCCATGGTTGCCTCTTGAGCGGGAAGAACTTGACTAAAAACTCTCATAAGTTAAGTGGAAAAGTCTTTAAATTTGTAGCAAAATAATGAGTCTTTTGCCCACTCAGCAGTACCCCAAATCTTGGCTTTACCAGACAATAAGGAGATAACATAGGCTACTTTAGAGCGTTCAGAAGGAAAAGCAGAGGGTTGTAGTTCAAATTGTATTCCACATTGTGTCAAGAACGGGTTGCATTGAATTGATTCACCAGAAAAAAACTCAGGAGGGTTCAGCCTTGGTTCCTGGGAAGCCATGATCTGTGATAATGGGGCTAATCCAGCAGATGGCGCCAGATAATCAGTTCTGAAAGAAGAATGATGTGAGTGCCCAGGTTTTGACTTGAAACAACTGGGTAGATATTTTGCTTTCAGTATTGTTAAACAGTGTTGGCGTGAAACTTAGTTTGGCCAGATTTAATGTCAAGGGTGTGTTTTTGAGTTTCACTGAGAGACCAAACACTGATAAAGTTTTAACAATTTTATTAAAAGACTGAAAGCTGGAACAGGTCCGTATCTTCACTGGTAACTGGAGCTCTGCACAAGATAGGATAATATTAGCCACAGGACTTGAAAAGGTAGGTGTTTTTATATTAGATAAAAACACTAACCTTCTTAGGATATTTCTGGTCCGTAGGGAACTCCTTAAGGCCTCGTTATACTTGCGCTTTGGTCCGCAGGCTGGAGCGCGCGCGCACTGAGCTGTGCGGCTTCATGCGTTTACAGTGTCGCCACTGTGTTTATGGTTGACGCACGGTGGCGCATGGCAAAGTGCTGTTCTTTCACGGACCAGCAGGTGGTAGTACCCTCTAAAACCTATGCATATGTTGCAAGAAAGGTGTAGAAGAAGAAATCTACCGTAGAAGAAGAACTATTTGAAATCACACAACAAAAACAAATGGCTTTCCGCTCGCTCGGGTAATTTAATGCATTTGTATCACATACAAAACATTCCTCCATGCGTTGCGACGCCGTTTTCACGACCCCAGCGGCGCAGACAGCTGCAGGCTCTGGCGTGAAGAACATGAAGGCTCTCTGTGAGGTCCCCACCCGACCTGTCAATCAATTCAGTAGCGCCCACGGCACGCGCACTAGGCTTGCAGAGTTTCAAAAATTCGGAGGTGCGCGACACACGCCAAACCGACGCGCGAGGCCTACGCGCAGGGGCGGGACGGTGATATTGCGTCACTTTTGGCGCGTTGCGCGACACATCAAGTATAAATCTAGCTTTAGTGACGTGGGCAGATGATGACGTAATCCAGAGTGACTTCCGTGTTCTCCTTGAGTCTGCGTGTGGGACTTCACACGAAGGGGGATTCCTTGTTCCAAAACGGGGTCATACACAGAGGATCAGAGAGTCAAATAATGTTAGGAGGAGCAGGCTTATCTCGTGGACGTGAAGGGCAGTCCTGGGTCCGAATCCGTGAGGCAGATGGCTGAACAAGTCCGACAAGGAGAGAGGCAGAAGATCGGGGTCCAATAACGTGACCAGAAGTCAATACCAGAAGAGCAGAGTCCGTAGAAGTACCAATGGGGGCTGAGGCAAGAGACGTGAAACCAGAGAACCAAACCAGGGTCGTAATGAGCAAGGCAAGACAAGACAAGACAAGACATGAGCACTGGATAACTACTAGGAAAACCGTTCATAAATCTGGCAAGGACTGACTGTGGGCATGGAGCTTCAATACGAGGAGAAACAGGTGAGAGCAATGATTGTTAATGAGGCGTTGGGCATGAGGGCGGAGACAAACATTGATAATCTAATTGCTGTGAACGTGACATAAATAGCTGTGATAATAATGACTGTGACTTGACTTGGATTAAACTTGACTATGATAGGAAAACTATGACATGGACTAGACTAGGAAATAAATAGTGTGACATGAGAATATAAACTAAAGGCAGGGACATGACGTGAATTTTATTGCCTGTTGCTTAGCCTGGCCCTCGCCTTCCTGCACAGCTCCGCTCAATTCTCATTTCCCTTCACTGCACAGTCTGGGACTTCTCCCATCCACAACCATTTCTCCGGTAGATTTTTGTTCGGACCAATCAGAGAGCAGAAGGCGGAGTTTTGAACGACGTCGACTGACGTCGTCATTCAAAATGGCTGCCGCCACGAAGGAATTTTCAATAAAACAAGGTAAAAAACTATTATTTCTCTGCTGAGAAAAAATATATTTCATAGCTGACGTTATATCAGAAGTGTTCCTGAGCAATCAGAGAGCAGAAGGCGGAGTTTTGAACGATGTCGACTGACGTCGTCATTCAAAATGGCTGCCGCCACGAACGAATTTTCATCAAAACAAGGTAAAAAACTATTATTTCTCTGCTGAGAAAAAATATATTTCATAGCTGACGTTATATCAGAAGTGTTCCTGAGCTTAACAGTTCCTAAATCAATTCACGAAATGGTCAAATCTGCTGGATATTAAATAGTTTCGGTTTGATATTTTCCAAACAGCCTCGGGTGCGCTACGAAAATAAATGATAAAAAATCGAATTTTATCTCAAATGTTTCATCTAGGCCAACAGTCAGTAAATTAAAGACATATAATTACACACTGGTGGCAGAAAAAATATCCACCGAGTGGTTTCTGAGCAATTTATCTGATAGCCTGGACCTCGCCAGGCTAAACTAACAAAACTCTGCCTCCTGTTCTCTGATTGGTCCATTCAAAAATCTCCAGGAGAAATCGTTGTCTATGGCAGAGATGCCAGACCCTAGTCCAAAGCGAAGTGAAGGACAAGGGTCTGGTTTAAACCAGGCTACCTGTTGCTGAAAGGGGGTTGCAGTTGAAAACCACTGATGTGACAAACTCTGTGACAAATTGTGTGAGATATTTACTTAGAACCGTAACATTAATTCTTAAAGCCTGACCCATTTGAATGTTGGAAATAATCCTCATGAACAACTTGACAGATATTAATGAAACCTTTTGATGGGAATCATTGGATTCGCATCTACAACTGAAGAACTTTTGAATGAGAGCACAGCAGATAGTGATGAGGAGAAGGGGATAATTCTTCACAGTGAAGCTAACAGAAGCAACTTTTCTCTGAGAAGATCCAACAACATGAAACACTGAGCTATTGAGCTCAAATCTGGTGCAACAGTATCTGAGCATCATCCCCAGCACATATTCTGAGCTCTACTGTAAATATGGTACAAGACACCTCTCACCTCTGGAAGAGGGTTTCATGGCCGCCTCTCCAGAACTCTTGCCCCATTCTGGATTGTCTCCGGGTTGCCCACCTGAATGCATGCCCTGCTCTGGATAGTCTCCGGGCTGCCTGCCTGAACTCCTGCCCTCTCTGGAAAGTCTCCTGTCCTCCTGTCCATTCAACTGAACTCTTTGTGTTCGTGTTTCTTTGTGTATTATGTATGTATTTAGTATTTCCCCTGAGTTACTGTAGTTTGTTTTGGGATGTTGGGTACCATTCTTTTAGGGTGGGGGAGGGGGGACTGTGAGAATCTGTGTTTAGTTCTATAGTTTTTCTTTAGATTTTTGTGTTTCCACCACTGGGGTGTGGTTCCATTCTTCAAAAAGGGGGACAGCAGGGTGTGTTGCATTTATAGGGGTATAACTCTCCTTAGCCTCGCTGGTAAAGTCTATTCAGGGCTACTGGAGAAGCGAGTCTGATCGATGGTCAAACCTCGGATCCAGGAGGAATAATCCGGGTTCTGTCCTGTATGATTAATAATAATAATAATAATAATAATAATAATAATGAATTCAATTTATACCGCACTTTTCATTAAAAAAAATCGCAAAGTGATTAACACTGGATCAGTTCTTTATCCTCACTAGGGTCCTCGAGGGATCATGGGAGTTTGCCCATCCAGTCTACATGTGCTTTGTAGACTTGGAGAAGGCTTTTGACCGTGTTCCTTGAGGTACACTGTGGGGGGTGCGCCGTGAGGATGGGATAGGGGGCCCATTGCTACAGGTTGTTTGGTCTTTATAGTAAGTCGGACCCCTTCAGAGTAGGAGTTGGACTTTGTCTGGGCTGTCCGTTGTCACAGATTCCTGTTCATAACTTTCATGAACAGAATTTCTCGGTGCAGTGAGGGGGGTGAAGGAATTTTGGTTCAGGGCCTCAGGATTCCATCTCTGCTAATGATGTGGTCTTGTTGGTGTCATCGTGCCATGATCTCTAGCTCTCACTGGAATGATTCACAGCCAAGTGTGAAGTNATATTTGGAGCGTGCTTCTTTAAGAGAATAGGCGTATGCTTTCTGATGTTCTTTATATGCCTGCTTATGCACAGACAGACCAGGCCGTGACACAGTGGCGGCTGGTGATTTTTTTTATGGGGGGGGGCGCCATAAACTGTTTAATTTTTTTAAGCATGTGTAGAAGTATGCATAATTATGTTTGTATACTGTAAAGTAAGTTTGTTCATGTTTTTATTTGTATATATCAGGTGTATCCATTTGTATAAAACTATCATTAATAAAACATGGTTCATCTTCACCTTGTTTGAGGCATCAGTGTGAAAAGAGAATGGGAGTGTTCTGCTTCCACTTTTCAATTTTTGGACAACTTCTATCATATTCTGTTATAATTATTTTAGTAATACAAGTTCATAATATAAATAGAATTGTGAGGGTCCAGACTTAAATAAGGACAAAGGTGTTCAAAAATCCACCAAATAATTCAATTTAATAGTTCCAAAAATAAACTAACAAAGAATTAAATTTCAATGAAAAATAAATCAAAAGATAATAACAAATTTGGGCCCAACTTAAACAGGTCAACTGAAGTCTAACAAGGAGGAATGATTCCAGATTAGATTTTAAATAACTGATTTATGGAGAAGAAAAATGATCTATTTTACTGTGATCCACCTGATGAGCTCCACCTATACTTAAGGCTGCAGTCAAGTCCTACTCTTCGCTGGAGCATTGATGCCTACTCATGGTATTTATGCTTCTAGCCAGTTTGTGAGTACAGTACTTTGAAAGACACTTACCTTGTTTTTTGTTGTGTTTCCAGTCCTCGTTTCCATCTTGGTCCTGGGTTCAGTTCTCTGCTCATCGTGTCTTGCCCTCCAACCACTTGCCTGCCTCATTTCGCCCTCTGGGGTTCATCTCAAGGAACTAAGTATTTCTCTGTGACGTTCTTCCTACTACTTCTAAGGAAAATAACAAACAAAACTAGATCAATCATCTTGAAAGAGCCTTATAGTCAAGCCTTTCTGACAGTTTCTTCAGGTCGAGGCTGAGGTTCTGCCTCAAGTGGAGGAGTTCAAGTATCTTGGGGTTTTGTTCATGAGTGCGGGAAGTATGGAGAGTGAGATTGACTGACGGATTGGTGCACCATCTGCAGTATTGCAGTCTCTGCGCCAGTTCATTGTAGTGAAGAGGGAGCTGAGCTGTATGGCAAAACTTACTTTTGTATTCTACATTCCTACCCACTCTTAAAGCCGGGTACCGACCAAACGCGTCAAAACGCTCCTGACGGACCCTTTTGGTCACTTGTCACTTTCACACTGAAGCCACTGAAGACGCGTCTGATGGCGCGCATTGGGAGGAGGCAGAGGAAGGCGGAAATGAACTGCCGCGCGCTGCCGCGCCGCTTCAAACACTCAAAACGCACCGCTTCACGATTCGACGCGCCTCGACGCGTCTCCACATAGACTTTCAATGTAAACCATCCGCTTCCGCTGCCCGAAATGCGTTTGGTCGGTACCCGGCTTTATGGTCACGAACTTTAGGTCGTGACCAAAAGAATGAGATCAAGGATACAGGAGATTGAAATGAATTTCCTCCACAGGGTAGCTGGACTCTCCCTTATAGATAAGGTGCAAAGTTCAATTATCTGGGAGAGACTCGGAGTAGAACGGAGTAGATGGTCCAGGCATCTGATAAGGATGCTTCATGGGCGCCTCCCTTGGGAGGTGCTTCGGGCATTTCTGACTGGGAGGAGACCCTGGGAAAACTCCAGTGGTGGAGAAAGTACTCAAACACTGTACTTAAGTAAAAGTACAAATAAACAGACAAAAATGTACTCTAGTAAAAGTATAAGTACCATATTAATGTTTTTACTTAAGTAAAAGTAAATAAGTACTTGCTTTTAAAATTACTTAAAATATTAAAGTAAAAGTACTTGCTGAATGTATTACCTAAATGCACTGGTCTACAATATCATTAAATGTGCGTATTGTATGTATATTTTCTGTAATACATTAATAGTGTTGAGTCATTTTAATGAAAATGCTGCAGATAATACATGTTTTTATTGTGTTTACTCTGCGACACAGTTCACACTTGGACTTGTAATTCTGTGTATCAGAATTTCAGGGATGACCTGCAGTTAAATGACATTAAGCAAAATAAGAAAGAGGAATGATTACCTGGTATACCTTTGAAAGTTTTTATTTAACACAAAGCAAAACCAATGTGTCTTTTTAACTGCATTAAAAACATTTAAGTAAAAGTTGTCTGCATGAAAAAAGGAGCATTAGACCTAACAAAGGAACAGGAGCTGATCATTTCAACTCCAGTTTGTCATCAACTCTAATTAAAATACTGTCTAGTCAAACTTGTAATGGATCAAAACAAAAGTGAGCAACATTTCAACTTCCTGGCACCATTTTCAAAACTTGGACATGAATGTCGAGACATCTCTTGTCTCCTAACATTCCATGAACTGACACGTTTTAATATTGCAGCAATAATTTATTGTTCAAGTTCAGAAGAAGTTGGTTTTCAAAGTTTTTTGAGTCCAGTCTGGCTCTTTTGGGAGAGATAATCTGTCCTGCTGTACTGAACAGTCTTTCAATAGTCTTTCAGTAATATTTCAATGATCTTTCAATAATATTTCAATAATATTTCAGAAGTCTTTCAATAAGGCCATGGGTGGTTCTGGCTGAATCTCTGTGGAGGAATCCATTATGGGTGTGTTAGTGGTGCTGAATGATGAAATTTAAATGTACACACATTTGGAAGATTTGTATTTCGGAGTATTAGCCAGCTTTTAAATTTTCCGACAATCGTATTTTCACCAAAATGCCAGAAGACTTAATGAGGAAAGGTCAGCAGATGTTTCACGCTGACTGAAAAACAATCCCACGTCATTGAAGTTGATTCAATTTGCTGTCTGACAAATTGTGATAATTTGATGTAAATATTATTGATGGTAAAAATGTCAGAACCATGCTGTAATAAGTAGAGATGGAACAACGGTGGAGGTTGACCTTCCTCACATGCAGGGGCCCCAGAAGTGAAAAACATTAACTTTCAATTAGCTGTCCCCTCAGGGACAAGTTGATAACCTCATGAAAGATGTTGCTGCTGGAAGGAATCATCAGCTCACAGAAACCATCAGAATGTTGGTGAAAAGTGAGGAGAACGCTCATATAACAATAAAGATGTAGTTTAAAGCCAAATGTAGGCTTGAAACTGCACAGTAATCGTATAGATAAATGTTACAGCTGCTGAAATGTGAAATTTGAAATGAGAAATCTGCTTTTGTACCTGAAACCAACAAATATTCAAAGTATCCAAGTCCAGCTGAGCTCATCTGTGTCTGTTAAAAGTCCATGAGGAAAAAAAAACTGCCACTGATTTAGAATACATAAAAAAGAAATGTGTGATACAAAAATGAATAATATATACAGTATAGACATTTTGTTGACTCATCTCAACATGTTAAAAGGGCAAAAATTATTTGAATAATTACAAATTAAAACTTTTACATTTGTTTTAAAACAAGTCTAAGTCTTGAATAAAAACAGATATCAGCTGCTCTCCTGCATTTCAAAAATTTGAACAAAGATCTTACATGATCTGTTTGTGCTCGGGATATCTGTTGAGGATTACTCATCTATGACTGAACACACCAAATTATAGCTCAATACTGTATATGTAAAATAGACTAAGTTATTGTAAATAATAATATTATACGCCTGTCAAAATGCATTAGGTATTATGGTAAAGTCAATGCCTGCAACTTTTCTTTTGTTCCGCCCATAACTTCTGATCTGCTCAAGATAATTTAACAAACCTTGATGCATATTTGTACTAGCACTTGACAGCGTGACACAATGTTTTCATCACTGCAGCTTCATGGTCAAGGTCACAAATTAAGGTCAAAGGTTATACATGGTCTTTGCTGTTCCATGCTATTGCTATAGTTTACTGATTAGCTGTATAATAGTTTGTCGATGGACGTGTAATGTACTGTATGCAGTACTCTTGATGTATTTTAAGGTTAGTTAGCTGTGGCAGCCTATTTGAATTAAGAATACTTTCATTAAAACAAGCCTTCTTGTTCATGAAATATTTAGCTAACAAACCCTAACGAATGGCATAGACAGGCAAATACATTATCACCCATTGTCAGGAAGGTTGAGCTGTCTATCTCAATAAATCCTCAGTAACATCAAACAACCTTGTGTTACAGTATATTTGTTTCCTTAATGGGATGTTTAATCTGTTAAACTTATATGCAATGGATTTTTTTAAATACTGTATAATAAAAAATGTTAGATCTCTGTCAGTCTCCTATTAGAGTTTGTAGATGAGCAGGGATTTCCCTCTTGTGTTGCAGAAGTTCTACAGGTGCCATGGAGGAGGATCGTCTTTGACCCTTGTATTGTCCTTTAACTTTAAAACCATTCATGTTCGTTAGGAGGGAAATCAACTGCCTTATTTTACTGCTTCAAAGTATTTTAGAGCCATTTCAGCCTGAAATAAAAGTATCAAATTTAAAATATCAATTTTTATTATTTTAACTCTTTAAGGGTCTTTTGTTAAAAACAAAAATATATATTTATTTTATGGCAATTTCTGAACTGTTTTAAAATAAATAATAATCAATATAAAAGGCATTTTCCCCCATTAGTATGCCCAAAAGGATTTTTTTAACCTTTTTTATTATTCCAGTTCTGACTTTTGTGAAGCCCCTCCAGACCATCGAACCCTTCAGAAGAATTAGGCCTGTTTTCTGTCAATTTGTTTGTGTCTCCTGTGGAACATGGAGGTGTTTTTCATATTTTCTTCATCTTTTTTAAACTCAGTCCTTAGTAGAATCACAACTTTCTAAATTGTTTTTCGTGTGCATGGATACAGATAAAAGTGAGCTGCAGGTGCATGGTCCACTGGCTAATTACTTCCTGTTGTAGTGATACAACCTTGACCTTTGAAACACTTCTCTGATCGCTCTCAGTAGTCAAAGTCAAAGTCAACTTTATTGTCAGAACTGCAATATGTACAGGACATACACAGGATTGAAATTGTGTTTCTCTCAGTCCCTCGGTGCAACAGTAACCATCTAAACACTAAACACTAAAACATTTAATAAACATAAGCATAAAATAGTAAAAGTGTAACACTGTCCTGAGTTTTTTCATAGTAGTATAAAAGTATGAAAATTTACACCAACACTGAAACACCAAACACCCCTAAAACACCAAACACCCAATGAACATAAGCATAAAATGAAATAATAAAAGTGTAATACTGTCCTGAGTTTTTGCATAGTAGTATAAAAATGACTTTTTTGGGAGTTACTCCTGAAGGGACAGTAATAGTGGTTGAATGAGTACATAATTTTTAAACTTGACATTTTCATAAATAAACTCGAGTAGTACTTGAGTAGTCGATGACGTCATATGAACTTAAGATACAAAATAAATAAATAAAAATGCATCAAAACGTCATTATTTACCCAAAAAAAATGACCAACAAAACATTGGGAGCATTTATTATGCTCCTATCATTTATCATACTGCAGATAAGTCACAGGAAAAACAAAACTATTAGTTATTATTATTATTATTATTATTATTATTATTATTATTATTATTATTATTAAAATGCCATAGTGAAAGTAACGTCAAAAACGAAACTTTAAAACAAGTGGGGCGTTCACCACACCGCATCTCCGCCTGCAGTGCTGTGCAATTAGGTTTACTTTTAGAGATTATTGTGTTTATAGGTTTTTAATAGGTTTAGAGATGAATATTTGTTGCTTTTTGTTTGTGATTTGTGGTTCGGTCATTGAACCCCGTGTTATATGTGACCTGCAATGCAACACTGCCCCCTCCTGTCACAATCTACAGTGGTCAGAGAAACGAAAATCAACAGGAAGTTGATTCAATGAGTAGCGCATTTTATAAAATTATAAACTGTTTTACCTTTTTGACGAGACTGGGCCTGCTCCATACATCCGTGCGCACAAAGAAATCCATTTTGTAGCGTCTACTAAAAACTACCCCGCGCTCTGTGCGAATCATGTGACATGTGACGTAATGACGTCAGTGCGTCGTGATGACGTCACTACGAGTACTCGAGAGGGACAAAAAGACCTCAATAGAACTTTTAAGACTCGATCTGTCGAGTACTCGGGTACTCTGTTAAAGCACTAGACAGTAATACTTTTATTACTTTTAATTTGAATCAAAAATTACAAATTAAGTCACCCAGAGACTTCGTTTAATTTTTGTTAATTCAAATGTCATCAAATGAATAACCTTGTGTTACTTGTATAAGCATTATTGAATTCAATGTTTGATAGTCAAAAACTGTTTAATTCAAACAGTTTGAGTTGGAAATCCAATATTATTTCAAAATGTTGATCATGATTCATTTTTCTTCTCAAACCTGCAGTAGAGATACGGTGACACTGTTTATCTCATTTTAGTTTGAGCTCAAGACAATAATCCTCACAAGAGACATTTGTTTTTGTCCTATTTAATAATCAAGATGAATAATGTCTGTTTTTGCTAAGTTTCAATGTGTGATGCTGTGATGACGTTTTGTTTTAATCAAACCAACAGGTCAACAGTGTTTTGCTTAAAGCTATAGTATGTAAGATTGTAATGTAGTCTGTAACTTTTCAAACAATATATTTTTAACATATTTCTTCACTCAGTCACTATCTACTGACAAACTGATGTTAGACCAAGTAATCTCTGAAAAAATCTATTGTCCCCTTGCTTCTCTATCAGCATTTATAAAAACACTGAAAACACAAGAGTGACCAGGGGCCTCATGTATCAACCGTGCGTGCGCACAAAAACATTGCGCACGTCACTTTCCACGCAAAACCCCGTATGTATCAAAACTGAACTGAACGTGAATATATGCGCATCCAGGTACATATCCACGCAAGCTCCCGAGCAGGCGTACGCACGTTTCTGTGGTTCTTGTTCCTTTGGCGACACTTACAGGTGTTTCAGAGAAACTGAAGCCCCACAGTCTGTGGTTGACTTTAAGAGCGGCTTGAAGACCTTTCTTTTCAACCGAGCATACTTTACTCCTCATGATTCTACTTTTGATCTTAGCTGATACTGTTGTTGATTTTAATTGTTTTATTATTTGTCTTATTGACATTCAAATATGTTGCACCTTGTAGCACTTTGAGATTTCCATTAATGAAAAGTGCGTTATAAATTGAATTCATTATTATTATTATTATTATTATTATTATTAACTGTTCATGATGTGAAAATGATTAATATTCCCTCCAAACACACGATTAACAAGTATTACATCCACATGACGCAGTGAAATAAAGGACGCGCAAAGTTGTGCCAAAAATAAATTTAACAGGAACGGATTCATTCAGCCTTACTGGAGAATATAATAAATAGTGTAACACGCAGAGCATTTATTTAGAAACAGATATAATTTTCTGATCTAGGATATGGCTTATCAGCCGTTTTCAGAAATAATCATTTTTCAGTTTGGCACTGCTGCTGCGCTCTGGGGAGCCGTGCATCACGCGTGCATACAGAAGCAGCGGTCAAACTGTTCCACAGAGGGAGCTGCAGGTCGATCGGGACTGTGCAGTCCAGTCCACACAAAGCCGGATCATGTCCAATGGAATGTCTCATCCATATGATTCCAAAGGCTGAGTGGTCGCGCTTGGAGCGCGCGCGCACCCTCACCGGTGTCGACACGGCAGCTGGAGGTGTTTCATTATCTGCGTTTATTGTAGATTTCTCCAAAATGACACGTGAAAGTACACCTTATATAACTTGTAGGAGAGTAAAAGCTTCACAGACAGACTGCGCACAGGGCTGCGGAGGGCGCAGCGTCTGGAGACGCCAACATCACGTGATGTCATGAAATGTCTCCACCAAGACGCACAGACTCGTTTCTTCACATCATCTACATAAACAAAGATCTATGTTCTAGCAAACATCCAAGTAAGTTCCTCTGTGTTTACAGTAATAATGGTAATAAACTCGTGCGCAAAGTTAATATTTCCACACAGAATGAATGAATGAGCCGGTTCGCGCACCACAGCAGGGTGCGCGCGCACACAAATACCGACACACAATCACTCGTTCTTTGCATGATGAACACATTTTATTACTATTCTTACTTAGGATGTTTGTCCTCACTCATATTATATTAAATTCATTATTTTCCCGAATCTAGAAATCATTTCTGATCGCGCAGGGATCAAACAAACATGTCCTTCACACATGCAGGAAGTAATTTGCATCTGTTTAACATATGTAAATGTAGGCGTGTCAGGGGAGGTGTCTCACGTGCGCTCAGTTCCACGTCAATTGTGATGTACAAAAGGAATGTGCGTGGATACCGGTGTACGCACAGTTTGATAAATCTGGATCTTTTTGTGCGTAGACACTTTTCTGGATTTCACCGTACGTCACTTTTCAGTAGGAAATCCACGCAGGTTTTTGATACATGAGGCCCCAGGACACTGACAGCCAATAAAAACAGAGTTGTTTATCACGCCCCAACCCACGCCCCCACCTGTCCCAGCCGCAGCTCGTTCTCATTAAAAGGATTGCAAAGCGATGCAGGACTGTTTTTTATGTGACACAAAATGTATTAAATATCCCTTCTTTATCCCAGAGCTGGACTTTTATTTAGTTTTTTTGCCAAAAGCCAAGTGATCGCTTCATCCTTCACTGACAGACATGAGGAAATGGATTTGTCACGAGTCACGAGCGAATTAAAACATGTCCAACGTTGCTTTGTGAACCTCTGATGATTTCTGCTGGATTTTGTGTTGTAGGATGAGTGATTCGTGGTTTTATTAAAAATTTTTAACAGTTATATTATCAAATAAACACAGAATATCGCAGCGCAAAGACAGGAGGAGGTGGAGCATTCCACACATTCCAGACCAGCAGCGCAGCGACATGAGGAAGTCACGAGCGAATTAAATCATGTCCAAACGTTGCTTCGTGAACCTCTGCTGGTGTCTGCTGGATTTTGTGTTGTAGGATGAGTGATTCGTGGTTTTATTAATTTTTTTAACAGTTATATTATCATATAAACACAGAATATCGCAGCGCAGACAGGAGGAGGTGGAGCATTCCACACATTCCAGACCAGCGCTGACAGAGGAAGTCACGAGCGAATTAAATCATGTCCAAACGTTGCTTCGTGAACCTCTGCTGGTGTCTGCTGGATTTTGTGTTGTAGGACTAGCGCTCCATGGTTTTATTATATTTTATTAGAAGGTTTTATTTCCATAAACACAGAATATCGCAGCAGCTCTGAGCAGACAGAAGCAGGGGGCGGAGCAGATCCCAAGTTCAGCAGAGCTCGGACTGTGCTCCCTCCCCTCAGAGTCATATATGGCTCTGAGGGGAGGGAGCAGAATGCTTTTCTGCGCTGAAAATATTTCTAAGTCCCAGAGAGTCCCAGAGAGTTCAAATATTGCAGACCCCAGCTTTAAAGACTCCACACAATGCTTTAGCTTGGTAAATATGATCAATTATTATTTATAATTACCAGTAGTGATTAGAATTCTCAATCAAGAACTTGAGTCCTCAGTTTGAATAATGTTTTGGTTCTTCTGTGCAAATGTAAATTGTTCTTAGCTTTGACTGGGAGTGTGGATGGTTGTTTGTCTCTTTGTCTGTCTCTGTGATGGACTGGAGACCTGTCTTGGGTGTCTCTGGTGACCTGTCCTGGGTGTCCCTGCCTTCACCCAAAGCAGCTGAGATTGGTTCCAGTCCTAAACAAGGGGGCATAATGGATTACTTATTAACTGATATTTAAACATAAACACTATTTCTTTTATGTTAAACTCAGTTTGTAACATTTGAAATTCGTTGTATTTTATAAATATTTTATTAACTGTTTTGTAGAAATGAACACGTTGTGACGGTTTTATTAAAAGGGGTGCCAGCCAGGTATCCCTCCTGACAGTTAGGATGACCAATTTTGAGTTACTTTTGTATTTTTTATTTTTTTTAACCTGTCACACAAGGACCATCCACTTAATGGTGTTGACCCTTTACAATTTGAATGACAAAAAAAACCCAACAAAACTTCATCCTTTTTTCTTTTACACAAAAAACAAACAAAACATCTTCCACATAATTTCACTTTTTTTTCTTTTTTTTCAGGTTTTATATTTTTAAATGTCCATAAACAAAATAAACACAAATCCCCCCACACAAAAATAAGTTCTCAAGTCTTTTCTTGTCTTCCACAATCAACAGGTCAAAGGTTCCATATATTTACTGCTCCCATATTTTACTGCTCCACAGCAAGAGAGGTCTCAGATAAAGCAGAATCAGAAATCCATAGGTTGTTTTTGTTTTTGTCATGAATAATGAACTGGGTGACGTCACACGCTTCCAGGATCTCCGGATTCACGGCGGAGAGCGCACAGGAGTAGATGCACGTTTCCTTTTTGTTTGTTTCTGTCGGTCCACGGTGATGACTTCCAGCAGGAAGTGAAGGGAACAGGCGAGGGATTGCACAACCTCGGATTAAAGTTTAATTGTTTGCCCAGAGATGCAACACTAGTGGAATCCTTGACTCTCTGGTCTGGAGAGAAACTGCCATCTTTTAACTGGAAGGGTAAACGAGCTTGAACAGTGGAGCAATCAGGTGAGTTCACAGCTGTGATCCAGGTGCGTCTTTAAGTGTGGCAGGATGGGAGGGGCCAAGGGAGAACAAAAAGTGATGAGAGCAGCTCTGAAAATGAGCAGGCTGTCACACATCCCCCCCCTTGAGAGGTCCCGAACTAGTAAGGGAGAATACAAGTTACAATTTGATTTCACACACATTTTTCATACTCTCCAATACCACAATTATTTTGCCAATAAGTCAGAAGAAGGGAAGTCATGGAAATCTTCTTCATCACTTTCTTCATTGAATATGTCTAGAATTTTTTGGGCGCTGTGCGTTGTCCACTTCCTCTGCTGTAGGATAGCAAGGTTTGAGTTGTGATATATGAACCACACGAAGGTCTTCACCAGTGTCCTCCAACACAACCTCATAATTGATAGGGCCAGTCCTTCTTGTTACACGATAGGGACCCTTCCATCGTGGGGCAAGTTTGGCTGTGTATGACTGGTTGGTTTTGGACAAGGGGTGAGAACGGAACCACACCCTATCTTTCTCAGCGAAGTAACCATCTCTTCTTCTACGATCATAGTTTCGTTTTTGTCTTTGTTTGGCCCTTGTCTGGTTAACATCGGCAACTCGTCGATGCTCAGCGATTGCTGAGAAAAAGGCAAGCTGTTGATGAGGTTCATTTGACCAGGAAGCACATTCTTTTAGAAAACTGTATTGTTGCTTTCTGTTGAACTTGAACCAGTAACGTTTTTCAGAAACATCAAACTGCAGACCAGAGAGGGAAATGAAATTAAGTCCAATGACTGCAGGGAACGTGAGGTGATGAGCAGACAGGATAACACAAGGTAAGTTTATGGACTGGTTTTGTAAGCTAATGGTGATCTCACTCCATCCCAAAGGTTGTCGTCCTTCTCCATCTGCTAAATATAAAGGTCCTCTCGTCCAAGGTTTAAGTTCTCCATTTAGTCCATTCCACACCTTCTCATTAAGCAGTGTATAAGAGGAACCCGTGTCCAAAATTGCAGGTCCTTTCCAGGAATGTATGCTGATAGGAACTATCAACTGGTTTGGTAGTGAATTTGTTGAGGATGTGGCAGAAGGACAGTGTTCACTAAGAAATCCAGAGTTTGTGAGAGACCCAAGAGTCGCTGGGCTTGGAGCTGATGAGATGTGTGATGGATTGCTAGCCGGTTGAGGAGGATTTGAAGGTAAAGGGGATCGATTGGTTCCAGCATGTGGACAAGCTGCAGGAGAATGATTGTCTTTACAACGCCAACAGAATGGTTGAGAGGGGCGATTGTGACTTTGGTTGTAGTTTGGTTGTCTTGGCCGTACTGTGTTGTCATGGTGAGGAGGTCTATGTTCAGCTGGCTTAGGGGGTAATTTTACTTGATTCTTGTGTGCATACTGTTGTTGGTTGTCTCGGTCTCTCTCCAGCTGCTGTCCCAGACGAACAAGTTCATCTACAGTTGTTACTCTGCTACTCCTTAACTGGCTGGCCAATGTAGGATTTATGTTTTTCAGGATCATCTTGACAATGTCCTCATCTTCAATCTGGGGTTTCCAGCGTCTGCACAAAGATTGGTACATATATATGAAATCTCTGATGCTCTCATTCTCTCCTTGAACTCTGGTCCTCACTCGTTCTGCCAGCTCGTCCTCATAGTCCTCAGAGAGAAAAGCGGCCTGAAACTGCTTTTGAAAATCAGCCCAGGTATTAACCTTGTATCTGGCTACATCCCACCAGTCTCTGGCTGTGCCATGCAACACATTCCTTAATGTAGCCATAAGTTCCTCATCTGTTAATGAATTTAGAGCCAAATAATCCTCACACCGTTCCAGATATTGTAGAGGATCAGGGGGGTCTTCTAATTTTCCATACGTTGGAAACAATAATTTCACAGGGCTCTTCCCCTGGTCTCGACTCCTGTTTAGTAAAAAGGTGGTGCCACCTGGTGCTATACCAGGCCGAACAGTAGATTCCATCCGGGGTCTGTTGGTAAATGTTATTGATTTTGGTACACCCTGATACATTGTCTGTGCAGTGTCATCCATTATTGTGGTCTGATGGCAGGTCTGAACTGGTTGGATTTTTGTGACTATTTCCTCTGTTACAGATTTGATGGTGGTTTGACATGCTGAAATCTCCCCCTGCAAGCGGGAAACCTCTTCTTGCAGAGCAGAGATGCTGGCTGTAACTGGGGTGAGAAGGGATTTGAACTCCTCTAGTAGCTCAGACTGATGGTGTTTCAGTCTCCATCCAAGAGCGGCTTTCGTTTGTGAGAGTATGTATTCCAACTGTGCATCCATCCGTTTGTATTGTTCTTGTCCATGGTCTTGAATTAATTTTTTCACACTTTTTATTGTTGCGTCCCTCATATTGCTCATCTCCCATCTAACACTGGTTTTTATTTCCTCCATGGCAGTTTTTAACTCTGTTTCTGGAACATCAGGTGCAGCCTGTGTTTTGTGTTGAGCTTGAGAAGGAGGCTGTGGTACCAAAGGGGAATCCAACATCAAATCCAGCTTGGTTAATTCCATGTCCAGGAGAGAGTATGCTGTGGAGCATATAGGGGTCATCACATTTGGGGGGGTGGAAGTGATTGGAGGGTGATCTATTCTGTTTGCTTCTGTGCTCATTTATTTATTTATTTTATTTTTATTTTTTATATTTATTTATTTATTTTTCAGTGCTGATCATAAAGTTGTCATTCAAAAAAACTGTCCCATCTGGGGTGCCATTTTTTATGTGACGGTTTTATTAAAAGGGGTGCCAGCCAGGTATCCCTCCTGACAGTTAGGATGACCAATTTTGAGTTACTTTTGTATTTTTTATTTTTTTTAACCTGTCACACAAGGACCATCCACTTAATGGTGTTGACCCTTTACAATTTGAATGACAAAAAAAACCAACAAAACTTCATCCTTTTTTCTTTTACACAAAAAACAAACAAAACATCTTCCACATAATTTCACTTTTTTTTTCAGGTTTTATATTTTTAAATGTCCATAAACAAAATAAACACAAATCCCCCCCCACAAAAATAAGTTCTCAAGTCTTTTCTTGTCTTCCACAATCAACAGGTCAAAGGTTCCATATATTTACTGCTCCCATATTTTACTGCTCCACAGCAAGAGAGGTCTCAGATAAAGCAGAATCAGAAATCCATAGGTTGTTTTTGTTTTTGTCATGAATAATGAACCGTACGCGCCCTGGAGGTCCCCAACCCAGGCAGTAAGCACTCATTCCTGGGTACAGATGAACCGTACGCGCCCTGGAGGTCCCCAACCCAGGCAGTAAGCACTCATTCCTGGGTACAGATGAACCGTACGCGCCCTGGAGGTCCCCAACCCAGGCAGTAAGCACTCATTCCTGGGTACAGATGAACCGTACGCGCCCTGGAGGTCCCCAACCCAGGCAGTAAGCACTCATTCCTGGGTACAGATGAACCGTACGCGCCCTGGAGGTCCCCAACCCAGGCAGTAAGCACTCATTCCTGGGTACAGATGAACCGTACGCGCCCTGGAGGTCCCCAACCCAGGCAGTAAGCACTCATTCCTGGGTACAGATGAACCGTACGCGCCCTGGAGGTCCCCAACCCAGGCAGTAAGCACTCATTCCTGGGTACAGATGAACCGTACGCGCCCTGGAGGTCCCCAACCCAGGCAGTAAGCACTCATTCCTGGGTACAGATGAACCGTACGCGCCCTGGAGGTCCCCAACCCAGGCAGTAAGCACTCATTCCTGGGTACAGATGAACCGTACGCGCCCTGGAGGTCCCCAACCCAGGCAGTAAGCACTCATTCCTGGGTACAGATGAACCGTACGCGCCCTGGAGGTCCCCAACCCAGGCAGTAAGCACTCATTCCTGGGTACAGATGAACCGTACGCGCCCTGGAGGTCCCCAACCCAGGCAGTAAGCACTCATTCCTGGGTACAGATGAACCGTACGCGCCCTGGAGGTCCCCAACCCAGGCAGTAAGCACTCATTCCTGGGTACAGATGAACCGTACGCGCCCTGGAGGTCCCCAACCCAGGCAGTAAGCACTCATTCCTGGGTACGGATGAACCGTACGCGCCCTGGAGGTCCCCAACCCAGGCAGTAAGCACTCATTCCTGGGTACGGATGAACCGTACGCGCCCTGGAGGTCCCCAACCCAGGCAGTAAGCACTCATTCCTGGGTACGGATGAACCGTACGCGCCCTGGAGGTCCCCAACCCAGGCAGTAAGCACTCATTCCTGGGTACGGATGAACCGTACGCGCCCTGGAGGTCCCCAACCCAGGCAGTAAGCACTCATTCCTGGGTACGGATGAACCGTACGCGCCCTGGAGGTCCCCAACCCAGGCAGTAAGCACTCATTCCTGGGTACGGATGAACCGTACGCGCCCTGGAGGTCCCCAACCCAGGCAGTAAGCACTCATTCCTGGGTACGGATGAACCGTACGCGCCCTGGAGGTCCCCAACCCAGGCAGTAAGCACTCATTCCTGGGTACGGATGAACCGTACGCGCCCTGGAGGTCCCCAACCCAGGCAGTAAGCACTCATTCCTGGGTACGGATGAACCGTACGCGCCCTGGAGGTCCCCAACCCAGGCAGTAAGCACTCATTCCTGGGTACAGATGAACCGTACGCGCCCTGGAGGTCCCCAACCCAGGCAGTAAGCACTCATTCCTGGGTACAGATGAACCGTACGCGCCCTGGAGGTCCCCAACCCAGGCAGTAAGCACTCATTCCTGGGTACAGATGAACCGTACGCGCCCTGGAGGTCCCCAACCCAGGCAGTAAGCACTCATTCCTGGGTACAGATGAACCGTACGCGCCCTGGAGGTCCCCAACCCAGGCAGTAAGCACTCATTCCTGGGTACAGATGAACCGTACGCGCCCTGGAGGTCCCCAACCCAGGCAGTAAGCACTCATTCCTGGGTACAGATGAACCGTACGCGCCCTGGAGGTCCCCAACCCAGGCAGTAAGCACTCATTCCTGGGTACAGATGAACCGTACGCGCCCTGGAGGTCCCCAACCCAGGCAGTAAGCACTCATTCCTGGGTACAGATGAACCGTACGCGCCCTGGAGGTCCCCAACCCAGGCAGTAAGCACTCATTCCTGGGTACAGATGAACCGTACGCGCCCTGGAGGTCCCCAACCCAGGCAGTAAGCACTCATTCCTGGGTACAGATGAACCGTACGCGCCCTGGAGGTCCCCAACCCAGGCAGTAAGCACTCATTCCTGGGTACAGATGAACCGTACGCGCCCTGGAGGTCCCCAACCCAGGCAGTAAGCACTCATTCCTGGGTACAGATGAACCGTACGCGCCCTGGAGGTCCCCAACCCAGGCAGTAAGCACTCATTCCTGGGTACAGATGAACCGTACGCGCCCTGGAGGTCCCCAACCCAGGCAGTAAGCACTCATTCCTGGGTACAGATGAACCGTACGCGCCCTGGAGGTCCCCAACCCAGGCAGTAAGCACTCATTCCTGGGTACAGATGAACCGTACGCGCCCTGGAGGTCCCCAACCCAGGCAGTAAGCACTCATTCCTGGGTACAGATGAACCGTACGCGCCCTGGAGGTCCCCAACCCAGGCAGTAAGCACTCATTCCTGGGTACAGATGAACCGTACGCGCCCTGGAGGTCCCCAACCCAGGCAGTAAGCACTCATTCCTGGGTACAGATGAACCGTACGCGCCCTGGAGGTCCCCAACCCAGGCAGTAAGCACTCATTCCTGGGTACAGATGAACCGTACGCGCCCTGGAGGTCCCCAACCCAGGCAGTAAGCACTCATTCCTGGGTACAGATGAACCGTACGCGCCCTGGAGGTCCCCAACCCAGGCAGTAAGCACTCATTCCTGGGTACAGATGAACCGTACGCGCCCTGGAGGTCCCCAACCCAGGCAGTAAGCACTCATTCCTGGGTACAGATGAACCGTACGCGCCCTGGAGGTCCCCAACCCAGGCAGTAAGCACTCATTCCTGGGTACAGATGAACCGTACGCGCCCTGGAGGTCCCCAACCCAGGCAGTAAGCACTCATTCCTGGGTACAGATGAACCGTACGCGCCCTGGAGGTCCCCAACCCAGGCAGTAAGCACTCATTCCTGGGTACAGATGAACCGTACGCGCCCTGGAGGTCCCCAACCCAGGCAGTAAGCACTCATTCCTGGGTACAGATGAACCGTACGCGCCCT
>JBBPBX010020484.1:23689-43329 GCA_038048925.1 Garcialebias charrua | reverse complement strand
CTCTGCGGCTGCTCGTTGTACCCCTCTGCGGCTGCTCGTTGTACCCCTCTGCGGCTGCTCGTTGTACCCCTCTGCGGCTGCTCGTTGTACCCCTCTGCGGCTGCTCGTTGTACCCCTCTGCGGCTGCTCGTTGTCCCCCTCTGCAGCTGCTCGTTGTCCCCCTCTGCGGCTGCTCGTTGTACCCCTCTGCGGCTGCTCGTTGTACCCCTCTGCAGCTGCTCGTTGTACCCCTCTGCAGCTGCTCGTTGTCCCCCTCTGCGGCTGCTCGTTGTACCCCTCTGCAGCTGCTCGTTGTACCCCTCTGCAGCTGCTCGTTGTACCCCTCTGCAGCTGCTCGTTGTACCCCTCTGCAGCTGCTCATTGTACCCCTCTGCAGCTGCTCGTTGTCCCCCTCTGCGGCTGCTCGCCTCAGTTTTCTCGTTCCCTAACCTTTTAAGTTTAGGTTTTAAGGGGGGAGGTGTTACAGCCAGTGGCCTTGTATGTTTTATTTAGTCATTCAGGAGTATACAACCTCAAGATCTGCCATAAATTTTGTCATGTGCACTTTAAGCTTGTGTTTTACTTTGAGCATTCCAAACATTTTGTTTGGACTTTTAAGGGAGGAGGTGTTACATGCCTGCCAGGCTGTTTGTGTTTTTCTTTCTCCTGCCCTTTTTTTTCCTCTTCTCACAGGTAGTGGAAGCTGGTGTCAATCTCCCTTGATTAGATCCTCTCCACCCATGGGCCAATCAGCATTGAAGGAGGCCTTGTATTGCAGGCTCCAGCTGAGGAACAGAGGCAGTCTCTCCACTTGGCTGGCCCAGCTGATGCATGTGGTTCTAAAGATCCTGAAACAGGGAGGGCAGGTTCAGCAGTTTACATCCCAGCCAGGGACGTCTGTATCAAAAAGAGAGCATCGGACCATTTATCAGTTTACTCATCTGAACTCTTAGCTATATTGTTGGCTCTGCAGTGGATAGAGGAGAATGACATAAAAAATGTTGTTATTGCATCTGACAGCATTTCATCACTCAATAGTATTGCAACAGGCAAATCAATCCGGAAAGATATCATCTATGAAATTTTTATTACACTGTACAGAATAGACATTAAGGGCACAAAATTACAATTTGTTTGGGTTCCAGCGCATGTCGGTGTGGAGGGAAATGAAAAAGCAGACTTACTGGCTAAACAAGCAATCAAGAGACTGTCCATAGACCTACAAGTCCCACTTTGCAAATCAGAAATTAAACCGTTTATCAAGAAATATACACAAACTGTATGGCAAGAGCACTGGGATCTACAGGAAACTGGAAGACATTTGTACAGCATACAAAAACGTGTTGGGTTAGGTAGGACAACAAAATGGAATAGGAGAGTGGAAAATGTCATCACTCGACTCAGAATAGGACACTCAGGTCTCAACTACTCTCTACATAGAATGGGCAAACATCCAACAGGAAAATGCACACACTGTAATCAACCAGAGACAGTTGAACATGTTCTGCTGCACTGCAATAACAAGATACAAGATACAAGATACAAGAAGGTTTATTAACATTGCATCAATTTTCACCAATACAACGTAAGTATGTAGTTACAGTCATCCAGGAGAGAGAATGAGTGCAAAAAGCTGCAGCTCAACAAAGCACATGACATGTTTATCAACACATGATATGTTTATCAACACATGATATACTTATAGCGCGGCCGCTCCCATCTGTCCCCAGATGAAGGTCAAAAGCAGGAAAACAGGCAAAGACACGGGGTTTTACAGCATTGATATTAAAAAAGATGAATCACATTTTGTCTTCAAGACACCGCGTGATCCAGTAAAAACCATATCAAAAAGCACATTTAGTTACAATAACAAATGGAGAGACGGCAGGCAAGGAGATAGAGTCTGTGAGAAATTTCAGACAAACACAGAGTTCAGCAGATGTGCAGCTGGGCGTTATCTGAGGCTTCACAGAAATCTCTGGGGGGGGGGGCAGCAGGGCCTCATGTATCAACCATGCGTGCGCACAAAAACATTGCGCACGTCACTTCCCACGCAAAAGCCCGTATGTATCAAAACTGAACTGAACGTGAATATATGCGCATCCAGGTACATATCCACGCAAGCTCCCGAGCAGGCGTACGCACGTTTCTGTGGTTCTTGTTCCTTTGGCGACACTTACAGGTGTTTCAGAGAAACTGAAGCCCCACAGTCTGTGGTTGACTTTAAGAGCGGCTTGAAGACCTTTCTTTTCAACCGAGCATACTCTTCCTCCTCATGATTCTACTTTTGATCTGAGTTGATACTGTTGTTGATTTTAATTGTTTTATTATTTGTCTTATTGACATTCAAATATGTTGCACCTTGTAGCACTTTGAGATTTCCATTAATGAAAAGTGCGTTATAAATTGAATTCATTATTATTATTATTATTATTATTATTATTATTATTAACAGTTCAAGATGTGTAAATGATTAATATTCCCTCCAAACACACGATTAACAAGTATTACATCCACATGACGCAGTGAAATAAAGGACGCGCAACGTTGTGCCAAAAATAAATTTAACAGGAACGGATTCATTCAGCCTTACTGGAGGTTATAATAAATAGTGTAACACGCAGAGCATTTATTTAGAAACAGATATAGTTTTCCGATCTAGGATATGGCTTATCAGCCGTTTTCAGAAATAATAATTTTCCAGTTTGGCACTGCATGCTGCGCTCTGGGGAGCCGTGCATCACGCGTGCATACAGAAGCAGCGGTCAAACTGTTCCACAGAGGGAGCTGCAGGTCGATCGGGACTGTGCAGTCCAGTCCACACAAAGCCGGATCATGTCCAATGGAATGGTCTCATCCATATGTTTCCAAAGGCTGAGTGGTCGCGCTTGGAGCGCGCGCGCACCCTCACCGGTGTCGACACGGCAGCTGGAGGTGTTTCATTATCTGCGTTTATTGTAGATTTCTCCAAAATGACACGTGAAAGTACACCTTATATAACTTGTAGGAGAGCAAAAGCTTCACAGACAGACTGCGCACAGGGCTGCGGGGCGCGCGCTGCGTCTGGAGACTCCAACATCATGTCATGAAAAGTCTCCACCAAGACGCACAGACTCGTTTCTTCACATCATCTACATAAACAAAGATCTATGTTCTAGCAAACATCCAAGTAAGTTCCTCTGTGTTTACAGTAATAATGGTAATAAACTCGTGCGCAAAGTTAATATTTCCACACAGAATGAATGAATGAGCCGGTTCGCGCACCACAGCAGGGTGCGCGCGCACACAAATACCGACAATCACTCGTTCTTTGCATGATGAACACATTTTATTACTATTCTTACTTAGGATGTTTGTCCTCACTCATATTATATTGAATTCATTATTTTCCCGAATCTAGAAATGATTTCTGATCGCGCAGGGATCAAACAAACATGTCCTTCACACATGCAGGAAGTAATTTGCATCTGTTTAACATATGTAAATGAAGGCGTGTCAGGGGAGGTGTCTCACGTGCGCTCAGTTCCACGTCAATTGTGATGTACAAAAGGAATGTGCGTGGATTCAGGTGTACGCACAGTTTGATAAATCTGGATCTTTTTGTGCGTAGACACTTTTCTGGATTTCACCGTACGTCACTTTTCAGTAGGAAATCCACGCAGGTTTTTGATACATGAGGCCCCAGGTCTCTTCAGTTCCACACTCCCAGGAGAATGGCTTCCGACTGCCTTCTTTTCAAGGACATGTACAGAAGCCAGATAATATTCTTGTTTGTTATCCAATAGACCACAGTGTTCTTTTCCACTGCCGTCATCAAGTCTGCGGTGCTGTTTCATGGCCGAAAAAAATCCAAATATGTGGTTCCGCTCCACTCCGCTCTATGAACCCCCATCTGTCCCTTGATTGATCCGGGGTGGCTGTAAACAAGTCCCAAAACGCACAGCAGGTCCGCGGTGCTCAACCACCGCTCCAAGCGAGCGATTGAGCTCATACAACAGCTGGGATGAGGAGCTCACGGCCCGGTTCAGAGAATTTTGCTGATCAGGTAGTGCCGACAGCGCGCTGATAGCTGCCGAAGCCTCCCTCAGCTTCCAGTAACAAACAACTCCGCTTACGCCAAAAAACAGAGCAGTTGCTACCAATAATCCAATAATCCACAAATCCTCCACGTCTTCGACACATAAGACGGTCAGACACATGGGCTGCCACTGACCCCACGAGTCCAGCACGTATCCAGCCGCGTGTGTGTCGGAGGGACAGACAGCTTCTCCTGGCACGGTCCGCTTCGTGGAAAAAATCTTATCCATTGAAGAAACAGCCCAATTTATTAATTCCATATTGGTTCGAGTGAGCGCTGAAGGGTCGCAGACGAGACGAAAAGCAAGCAGGGAGTAGGAAAAACTTAGGGAGGGAAGAGCAGAAAGATATGCGACCTGCCTTGCCGAGTGCTGGAAGAAGAACTAACTAACTACAAGATTCAAAGGAAACATCTGTTTAAGTCATTATCAAAAGAAAAACGTCAGAACTTCACGTTAGCTGGGCTCTTGGAGGAAAACTCGCCAGATACATACAGTAAAGTTGTTTTGTTCATGAAGTCGATTAGCTTGTTTTGTCGAATTTAGTTTATTTTTATTATTATTATTATTTATTTTTCTTTATTTTACTTTATTTTATTATTATTATTATTGTTTATTTTTATTATTATTATTTTATTTATTTTTTTCCTGTCTATTATCCAAGTCCACACTCCAGTCCAGTTGGTGGCGGTAATGCGCTTAATATGAGTTCGCCAACCGCCAATAAACTCTATAGAAGAAGAAGAAGAAGAAGAAGAAGAAGAAGAAGAAGAAGAAGAAGAAGCTGATGCATGTCTCATTGTTTGTGCTCTGTGTAAAGGTTTGTGGTGGGAGTTAGAGGACTAGGTAAGTTTGGGGTACCCTGTACATTTCCATCACGTAGCCGTTTTTCTGTTAAATACACCAGGTAAGTAGGTGACTGCCCCCCCCCCCATGTAAGTTTTTGTGAAACTTTTGTTATTAAGGTTAGCAAGGTTTTTGTTAGATAAGGTTAGCAAGGTTTTTGTTAGATAAGGTTAGCAAGGTTTTTCTTTTCTATTTATTTTATGTAGCTTAGACTATAGTTAGGCCCTGTTTGGTTTTATTGTTTTCTCTGATTTGGCCCTGTTTGGTTTTATTGTTTTCTCTGATTGGCACCACCTAACTGTCCCTTTCTCCCCCACAGTTTGTATGAGACTCCAGGGATTTTTTTGTTTGCTGTAAATGAATCCCTTGTTTTATCACATTCACTTGGACTCTTGAATTTTTGTGGTTGTCATGTTACTCTCCTCCTCACAAAGGGGGGGCCGTAA
This sequence comes from Garcialebias charrua, assembly GCA_038048925.1. Taxonomy (NCBI): domain Eukaryota; kingdom Metazoa; phylum Chordata; class Actinopteri; order Cyprinodontiformes; family Rivulidae; genus Garcialebias; species Garcialebias charrua. The sequence goes on along the minus strand of JBBPBX010020484.1, from coordinate 37,982 downwards.
CATAGATATATATTTATAATTTACATATAAAAATATGTAATTTACTGGTTTTAATGAAAAAAGTTTAAACAGATATATTAATTTTTAAGATGTTAAACAAATGGTACATTGATAATTTACACATTTTACAAAATTTAATGACCAAAAAATTCTTTGTTTGACATTGTTTTTTTTTCTAATTTAAATTTATTAAAAAGAAATGAATCTGTACAAAATCAACTAAAACATCTTTATTTTACAGAGTTCTGTGGAGTTCCACTTCGATCATGTGTTGTGACTAGGATCGTTTTTTTTCCAGCAGCATGCCTACACTGGCTTCAAGTGGCCCAATGTTGAATGATTACTGGTATCTGGAATGTCCCTTTGGAACTGCTGTGTAAATATCTGGATGCTGAGTGGAGGTGGCACGTGAACTTCTCCAGGCTGGTCCTCTGATTCACCTGTGCAGAGAGCAATTATCTCCTTCCTAACAGCTTCCACATAACCTGTTCCACATAACCTGTCAAAGGAAAACAACAAACAAACATTATTTTTCAAAATACCTTTTGTTCTTTGTTCTTAAACAAACTTGTACTCTGACATATCGAATTTTACCTTGTTTGTGTGGTTTGAGAATTCTAAGAAAACAAAAATAAAAATTATATTTCAGAATCACGATTTTAGATTTTATTCTATTTTTACTTTTTGGCAAGTTTTAATTGCGATTTGAACTGGGAGATAAGTTAGGGAGGCCAGACTGAGATGGTTTGGACATTTCCAGAGGAGGGACAGTGGGTATATTGGTAGAAGGATGTTAGAAATGCAACTGCTAGGAAAAAGACAGAGGGAGGTCAAAGAGGAGATATATGGATGCAGTTAGAGAGGACATTAACTTTATTTGTATAGCACCTTCCTACAATGCCTTGCATTGACCAAGGTGCTTAACAGGACAAAATATAAAACCGGTACAATAAATCAGTGAAAATAAAATAAAAGCAACAGCAATAAAAGGAGGCCATGGGAATAAAAATGCAACATACTAAAATACCAAAAGTAATGAGTTGCACACTGAAAGCTTTTTTGAACAAGTGGGTCTTCAGTCTGGACTTAAACAGTCTGATCAGAGGTGGCACGCAGCTCAAGGAGGAGACTGTTCCAGGCTTTTGGGCCGGCAACAAAAAAAGGACCGGTCTCCCCATTGTTCCTTGAGCGAGGCACCTCCAGCAGGTGTTGACTGGCAGATCGTAAAGCTCTGCCGGGCTGATGGACTTTCAAAAGTTCAGAGATGTAGAGAGGTGCGAGTCCATTCAGAGCTTTAAAAACAAACAGCAACTTGAATTGTATCCTGAACTGAACCGGGAGCCAGTGTAAAGAGGACAGGAGTGATGTGTTCATATTTTCGTGTGTTGGTCAAAAAGCGTGCAGCGTGCAGCAGAGTTCTGTACAAGCTGTAAACGGGAGATGGAAGATTGATTAATTCCAACATACAAAGCATTACATTAATCAAGTCTGGAGGTAATGAATACATGAAGGTAGTTTGAGTGAGGACAGAGGATGCAGAGGACTGAGGTGGAGGAGGATGACTCGCTGTGGCGACACCTGAAAAGGGAAAAGCCGAAAGAAGAATTGGCCTCAGATATGAGGGCAGGGCGTTCCACAGCCGAGGGGCAGCACAGGAGAAAGCCCGGTCTCCCATTGTGCGAGACCGAGACCTGGGAGCGAGAAGAAATGAGTGTTGGAAGAGCGGAGAGTGTGGGAAGGACAGTGAGGGGTGAGAAGTTATTTTAAATAAGATGGTGCATTACTGTACAAACACTGGAAGGTGAGCAGATACATTTTGTAAGTGATCTGGGCAGAAACAGGAAGCAAGTGTAGTGAACGCAGTACAGGAGTGATGTGTTCATACTTACACACTCTCATCAGGACCCTGGCAGCACTGTTTTGGACATACTGTAGTTTTTGTATGTTCTTGCCAGGAATACAGAAGAGAAGTGCATTGCAGTAATCCAGTCTGGAGGAGACAAAGTGTGGAGACATTACACACTATAAACATTGAGAAAAGTTCAAAAATATGTAACATACACATAAATGTAAGTTTTTTTTTAGGTTGGTGAAATTGTGAGTGATGATATTGTAAAAACTTACTTATATCATATTATTTATTTAGCTATTTTCCAAAAAATAATTTTATTTATTATGCAAAAGTGGGATTTTTAGTATTTTAGTGTAGAGCATCCAAAGTATTTTGACATTATTGTTGACAGAATGAAATTTGTACCGGTAATTAGACTAATTAGGTAAAATGTTTAGATTCCCATCTCAGCTAAAATGCCACACTAGAGTTCATAATAGAGAGAAACCATTTGCTTGTGTTGTTTGTGGTAAAATGTTTTTTTTTTTTCATTCAACCTTTATTTATACAGGCTAGCCTTGTTGAGCCACAGGGACTCATTTACAAGAGGGACCTGTCTCACTCACACCCAGGGTCAATTTAGAGTTACCAATCAGCCTAACATGCATGTTTTTGGTCTGTGGGAGGAAACCGGAGTACCCGGAGAAAACCCACGCATGCACAGAGAGAACATGCAAACTCCACCCAGAAAGGCCCCCGGGCCGGGACTTGCACCGAGGGACCTTCTCGCTGAGAGGCAGCAGCTCTACCAGTTGTGCCACCGTGCTGCCCTAGATTCCCATCTCAGCTAAAATGCCACACTAGAGCTCATACTGGAGAGAAACCATTTGCTTGTGTTGATTGTGGTAAAATGTTTAGATTTCCATCTCAACTAAAATGCCACACTAGAGTTCATACTGGAGATAGGGCTGGGCCATATCATATCGTTCCCGGTATTACCGGTAAAAAAAGCTTGCCCAGGCAAAATAGTTATATCATGATATGCTAATTTCATGATGTAATACGTCAGGGCGCCCCTCCCCCTTACTAACCGAGCGCTTCAATCGACCAAACTGAACTGCGCACCCCCACTCCACCAGTCTGTGTGCAATACTAGCTAGCTAAAATGCTAAAAACTAACAACTCGCATCTCAGCTTTTCTCCCCCTGCTCTTACTGCAGGTACAGACAGCTCAAATGTCTCCCCCTCCCCCCGCCCTGCTCTGAGCCGCGTGTGTGGGCTGTGTCTCTCCTTCGCTCTAAACTGTCGGTACAAACGCGCAGCTCAACTGTCTCTCGAGGCAGAAGATCAGAGACAGATCAGTTAAAAAAATGCATCAGAAAAATGAATCATTCCTGCATGAATAGATGAAGCTGAAACACCACAAGCTTCAGGGTCAACTGATCACCTTGTTACAACTTGTGGAAGTTATACTTCATTTAAAGACAATGTATATTTTGTTGTAGGTTTCATTTATGCTCAACAGATTTTAAGATTCATTTTATTTAGTTGTTTTAAGAAAATACACCTGCACTTTAGTTTTTGTGGTGGATTTTGTTGATCTATATTTTGTGCAACTTTTTCAATCTAAATAACAGATCTTTTTTTTATATATATACTTGGAGACTGAATACTTTACTAAATAAAGTAATTTCAGTAAAAGTACCCCTTGTTTTTTTAAATTTTGTAAAATACTGCAAAGCAACATGTTAAGTTTATTTTGTCAAATAATTTGATTTTTTTTTTTTTTAATTTTTAAATTTTTGTTCTATCACGAAATGTATTGTTATCGCGATAATGCTCTGAAAAAAATCACAATATAATTTTTTAGCCATATCGCCCACCCCTAACTGGAGAGAAACCATTTGATTGTGGTAAAATGTTTAGATTTCCATCTCAACTAAAATGCCACACGAGAGTTCAAGCTGGAGAGAAACCATTTGCTTGTGTTGATTGTGGTAAAATGTTTAGATTTCCATCTCAACTAAAATGCCAAACTAGAGTTCATACAGAAGAGAAACCTTTTACTTGTGTTGATTGTGGTATAATGTTTAGATTTCCATCTCAACTAAAATGCCACACTAGAGTTCATACAGGAGAGAAACCATTTACTTGTGCTGATTGTGGTAAATTGTTTAGATTTCCATCTCAACTAAAATGCCACACGAGAGTTCATACAGAAGAGAAACCATTTACTTGTGCTGATTGTGGTAAAATGTTTAGATTTCCATCTCAACTTAAATGCCACACGAGAGTTCCAACTGGAGAGAAACCATTTGCTTGTGTTGATTGTGGTAAAATGTTTAGATTTCCATCTCAACTAAAATGCCAAACTAGAGTTCATACAGAAGAGAAACCATTTACTTGTGTTGATTGTGGTAAAATGTTTAGATTTCCATCTCAACTAAAATGCCACACGAGAGTTCATACAGAAGAGAAACCATTTACTTGTGCCGATTGTGGTAAATTGTTTAGATTTCCATCTCAACTAAAACTCCACATGAGAGTTCATACTGGAGAGAAACAATTTGCTTGTATTGATTGTGGTAAAATGTTTAGATTTCCATCTCAACTAAAATGCCAAACTAGAGGTCATACAGAAGAGAAACCATTTACTTGTGTTGATTGTGGTAAAATGTTTAGATTTCCATCTCAACTAAAATGCCACATGAGAGTTCACACAAGAGAGAAACCATTTACTTGTGCTGATTGTGGGAAATTGTTTAGATTTCCATCGCAACTAAAATGCCACACTAGAGTTCATACAAGAGAGAAACAATTTACTTGTGCTGATTGTGGGAAATTGTTTAGATTTCCATCCCAACTAAAACTCCACATGAGAGTTCATACTGGAGAGAACCCATTTGCTTGTGTTGATTGTGGTAAAATGTTTAGATTCCCATCTCAACTAAAATGCCACACTAGAGTTCATACTGGAGAGAAACCATTTACTTGTGTTGATTGTGGTAAAATGTTTAGATTTCCATCTCAACTAAAATGCCACACGAGAGTTCATACTAGAGAGAAACCATTTGCTTGTGTTGATTGTGGTAAAATGTTTAGATTTCCATCTCAACTAAAATGACACACGAGAGTTCATATGGGAGAGAAACCATTTACTTGTGCTGATTGTGGTAAAATGTTTAGATTTCCATCCCAGCTAAAATCCCACAGGAGAGTTCATACAGGAGAGAAACAATTTGCTTGTGATAAATGTGGGAAAGCCTTTAGCCATCTGTCCAGTCTCAAACTTCATATGATGCACCACACTGGTGAGAAACCATTCCAGTGTGGGGTGTGTGAGAAAAGATTTGGCATACAGGGAAATCTGAATCAACATGTTATTTCATAAAGATGAAAAACCCTTTGCTTTCAGCTGCTGCGATAAACGCTTCAGATCACACAGGGATCTTGTTGCTCACGCGACCAGCCACTCCGGAGGGAAACCCTTCTGCTGCAGTGACTGCAGCGCAACATTTTCTAGTTGTCAAAGTCTAAACTGGCATGTCTTGCTCCACACAGGACAGAGTCTATTTGCCTGTGACAAGTGCGATAAGAGATTCCTCCAAACATCCCATCTTAAGAAACACATGTTAATTCACCTGAAAGATAAGCTTATCACTGAATCTTGATGTTTTCCTTGTGAAGACTGTGGAAAGAAGTTCATCCAGAAGTCACATCTTACAGTACATATGACTGTGAACACAAGAGAGAAAGCATTCAGCTGCCATGTTTGGGGTGTGGGCTTTACACAACAAGATACTTGGAGAAGACACGAGATGACATTCCACAACAAGTACAACCCGCTCACTTCCAGGTTTATTTAAAGGTTAATGCTAGGAAAGATGCTGGTGAAGATTCTCAGTCATCCAGGACATGATAAAATCAAAAAAACGCGTTCAATACAGAAACAACTGGACTTTATTTGTAACAGAAAACGTTTTGCTTCGCTTTCTTAATTCAAAGAGCAGAGTGTGCCTCCTTCAAATCTTACGCCACAGGAAAGGAAAGCTATAACATCACTCAACCAGGACCAAAACATCACCATTTTACCAGCTGACAAAGGAAGATGCACATTAGTCCTTAACACTTTTGATTACCAGGAAAAAATAACAACACCACTGAGTGACAGGAACACCTATGAGCCCCTGAAGAGGGACCCAACTAACACCTTTAAAAAGAAAATCACAGATTATCTGCAAAAACTTGAAAAGGAGAAAACAATCAATCAATCTTTGTATTATAGATTGTACCCGGGGGAAGCCACTCCCTGTCTTTATGGACTTCCAAAAATACACCAAGAAGATATTCCTCTCAGACCCATCGTCAGCAGCATGAACTCAGTTACATACAATGTTGCTAAACATCTGGCAGGTATTTTAGCTCCTCTTGTTGGAAACACACCTCATCACATAAAGAACTCCATTGACTTTGCCAACAAAGTTCAACATTTGAAACTAACCCCGGGAGAAACTCTTGTATCGTAGGATGTGACCTCTTTTCACGTGCATAGCCATTTTTGAAGCAGTAGAAACTGTCAAAAAACAACTTCCACAAGACAAGGATTTGGACAAAAGGACCAACTTCAACCCAGACCATATCTGCACCCTGCTGGATCTCTGCCTCTCCACCACTTATTTCAAGTTCAATGGCAGTTTTTACAGACAGAAGCACGGCTGTGTCATGGGATCTCCAGTGTCACCCATTGTTGCAAACCTCTACATGGAGGAAGTGGAACAGAGAGCCCTAAACTCCTATGAGGGAACAACTCCAAGCCATTGGTTCTGATATGTGGATGATACCTGGGTCAAAATCCAAGCCAGGGAGGTGGAAGCGTTCACCAGACACATTAACTCGGTCGACAACAACATCAAGTTCATAGAGAGGATGCAAACAATAACAAGCTGCCTTTTTTGGACTGTTTGTTTCACATGGAGGGAGAGGACAGCCTCAACATTGAAGTTTACAGAAAACCAACCCACACAAACCAGTATCTTCTATTTGACTCTCACCATCCACTGGAACACAAACTTTCTGTCATCAGAACTTTACAGCATCGGGCTGAACACATCCCCACGAAGACAGAAGGGAAAGAAAGGGAACAGAAACACATAAAAAAATCTCTCCAAACATGTGGATATCCTAACTGGGCCTTTGTCAAGTCAGCAAGGAAATCTACAAAATACAAAAATGAACAGAAAAAGGAGAAAAGACGAAAAAAACATTGTCATCCCTTATGTGGCTGGAGTATCAGAGAATTTCAGAAGGATTTTCAACAAACACAACATCCCAGTACATTTCAAACCCAGCAGAGCTCTCAGACAGAGTCTGGTCCACCCTAAGGGCAAAACACCCACACACAGAGTGGTGTAGTTTATGCGGTCCAGTGCAGCGAGGACTGTCCGGACCTCTACATTGGGGAAACTAAACAGCCTCTTGACAGATGAATGTCCCAACACAGGAGAGCAACCTCCTCTGGACAAAACTCAGCTGTTCACCTCCACCTCACGGACAAGAGACACTCATTTGAGGACCAGAATGTGCACATTTTGGACTGTGAACACAGGTGGTTTGAGAGGGTTGTGAAGGAAGCTGTTTATATTAAGAGGGAGAAGCCTTCTCTTAACAGAGGAGGAGGTCTCAGATTCCAACTTTCAAAAACATATAATGTAGCTTTAGGACTGATTCCCAGACGGTTCACACCTGATGGGAACAGAGGAGCCTTGTCTGTGAATTAGACTAGCTAAGACCTTAAGAAACCCTTACTGTTAAGGTGTGATTTGTCAATCTACATAGGTATGTGTGTATCTTATCTCAGCCTTTAAACCCTGAACCACACTGCTCTTTGAATTGAGAAAGCTCCTCGGATGAGAAGCGAAACGTCTTTTGTTACAAATAAAGTCCAGTTGTTTCTGTATTGAACACCTTTTTTTGGTTAGGAAATATGGCACCTCCACTGGCACGCACTGGAGGCTTTATACTTATTTTTATTTATATTTATTGATTGAGAGGGGATGTTTTGTTGTGTTGCCATAGCAATTGACACAGGGAAAGAGTGAAAAAATTGATGCTGAACATCCTAAAGATTTCATGTGAAGCCACTAATCTTGCTGCGTGAAGGGGCCCTCTCCATTAGCATTAATGCACTCTATATACTATTTCATATTTCTATCCTTGAATTATCCTTTAACTCTATGACCACTCATGTTCCTTAAGGGAAAAATGAACTTGTTTAACTGCTTAAAAAAAGTTTTATTTATTTATTTTCCTAAAAAATATGCTTTCTTTTGGAGCTATTTCAGGCTGTAATACAAATATAAAGCAGAGACCAAAAATGTGTTAGGAATTTTTTTTGTCTCCAAACACTGTGCATCATTTTTCACCACTTTTTTTGTCTGTCCAACAGATCTCACTTGTAAATGAGTCTTCGAGGCTCAATGTGACTTATCTGTTTAAATAAAGGTTGAATGAAATTAAATGACGATTTTACTGTTTAAAGGGTCTTGTGTTTGTAAAAAAAAAAATTCCCAAAGTTATTTTCCATCCATCCATCCGTTTTCTTCCGCTTATCCGGGGTCGGGTCACGGGGGTAGCAGCCTAAGTAGGGAGGCCCAGACTTCCCTCTCCCCAGCCACTTGGAGCAGCTCCTCTGGGGGAATCCCAAGGCGTTCCCAGGCCAGCCGAGAAACATAGTCCCTCCAGCGTATCCTGGGTCTTCCTCTGGGTCTCCTCCCGGTGGGACATGCCCGGAACACCTCACCAGGGAGGCGTCCAGGAGGCATCCTAACCAGATGCCCGAGCCACCTCAACTGGCTCCTCTCGATGTGGAGAAGCAGCGGCTCTACTCCGAGTCCCTCCCGGATGACTGAGCTTCTCACCCTATCTCTAAGGGAGAGTCCAGACACCCTGCGGAGAAAACTCATTTCAGCCGCTTGTATCCGAGATCTTGTTCTTTCGGTCATAACCCAAAGCTCATGACCATAGATGAGGGTGGGAACGTAGATCGATCGGTAAATTGAGAGCTTTGCCTTTTGACTCAGCTCTCTCTTCATCACGACAGACCGGTACAGCACCCGCTTCACTGCGGACGCTGCACCTATATAGAAAGCCAGGTGTGCCAAAGACTCGTGAAAATTACATGCTACATCGACACGTTAATGACGTCTAAACAACGCGTCAATTACGCGTCAAATTCGCCTCGAAAAATGACGCGTAAACGACGCGTTAACAACGTGTAAACAACGCGTTAACAACGCGTTAATTACGTGTCATTGACGCGTCGAAATTTCACACGCATTTGACGCGTTATCAACGTGTCATCAACGTGTCAACAACGTGTAAAGAATGCTATAGAAAGCCAGGTGTGCCAAAGACTCGTGAAATTACATGCTACATCGACACGTTAATGACGTCTAAACAACGCGTTAACAACGCGTTGTTAACGCGTTGTTTACACGTCAAATTCGCCTCGAAAAATGACGCGTAAACCACGTGTAAACAACGCGTCAAAGACGCGTTGTTTACGTGTCATTGACGCGTCGAAATTTCACACGCATTTGACGCGTTATCAACGTGTTTATGTCCCTCTTGGGTAACTTCACTTCCTGACGGCTTCATTCGCGTCTCTTCTCATTGGCTGTCAGGTCCAGGGCTAAACCACTTCAGCAAAACAGAGGGGTGATTCCAAGGTCCAGGGCTAAAGCACTTTAACAGAGATGTAAACACACGGAGAAACTACATTTCTGCTTATATTTTACTTTTAAAAAAGCCAGATGTTTCTTTTACTGTTTAATGAAGTTATTAATAAATCTAATAAGTGTTTAATTAACCTGTTTCTGTTTCCTGTAACCTGTTTCAAGTCCTATTTCTGAACTTAATTGCCAACGGCTTATATGTAAAGTAATAAAGATAACGAGTTTTCATTGCCAAAGAAGTGTTCAAAATGTTTTTAACTGAGTAATCTTTTCCTGGATGAGTTGTAGTTCATGTCGCCACACCTGCCACTGACACCATGATTACATTTAGCCTAAATGAAGGCAGTGACAGACATTTTTCTTTAAAAATAAAGCTTTAAATCCACTTGAAGCAGCTCATGGATCTAACCCCACTCCATCCTGCTCAGAGTCACAGAATACATCTCTCTCATCGCATGTTGGTTTTTGAGCCTCTCTATTCGACGTGGACATCCTGTGTGTCTTTTGATTACACAACATTTCACACAGCTCATGCACACTCCGCTGCTTGTTTTCCACACTGTGAGTCCATGAGCTGCAAAAGAGCCACAGGTCACAACATACGGCTGCTGCAGGTCCTCTGGGGTTTTCGAGGCGTGGCACGGGCAGCAGACACAACAAGAGGAAGCAGTGAGGGATATGGGATATCTCCTGCTAGTTTGACACAAATTATACCTGTTTGGTCTGGGTCAAAAGGTTTTACACTCACTTATTCATGAAAGAAACAACACAAAAGAAAAAAAAATGCCTCCTCTCAGATTATTGGAGAAAAGAAAATATTAACCTCAACAAACTCGACAGGTGCAGGACAAAACAAGATGTATCAGGCCTAAAAAACAAACTGAGGCTCTTTATTTTTGATTGATTCATAGATTAGAGTTAAAAAAATATATAGGCCTATACTGTATCTATACAGTTGATATACTGTAAATATATATAAGGAACACATTTTTCTGATCACACATTGGACTAAAACGTAAGCAATTGCAGTCAAGTCCCCTTTCAGAAAGCATGAAGAATTATTGAACAGAACAACTTTTAAAACTTCCAAGACACCCTCCCACACACACACACTTTTAATTCCGAAAGTTAAGAACTTGTGATACCAGCAAAAGTCCACTTCTCACATTTTTTAAATGAAATGCAACAAATTCAAAGAAAGTTTATTTATGTTTTAAATATATTTCTTTGTTTCATTTTAGATAAATCCAGTATTGATGCAAAAAAAAAAAACATGTTTTCTAACGTATCTCATGCAGTAGTAATTTATTGTGTCTGACTCATAATAAGCTGGTAGTTTGGTGAACATTTCAGTTCAGCTACAGGCAAAATGAGCTAAAATACCAATGAAAATGAAACACATATGGAATGGAAGATGAGCGACTTGGCTTCACCTTTTGTGTCGTAGAGTTTGGCAGGTTTATGTGAACGATGTGAACCAACAGCATGGCTGACACCGACTCAAGGAGCTGAACTTCAACTTGGCAACAGCTGCAGAAAGTTGAGAGTTGAGAGTTTAAATATAGAGCTTTAAAAAAACACAACTGGTGCTGCTCCTCCGACTCGACACTTTATTACACATGTAACATTCACACCCTGCTCTCAGTCATGCTGTCCTCTCATTTACACTTGGGACAAATAGCCTCTTCAACCTTCAGTTTGTTTGGCACAAGTTCAATGTAGAAAAGCAAACAATTAATCAAAAAAACTTTCCACAGATGCTGATGAGGCCATTTATTCTGTCATAAACTATAAGAATAATGTGAAACGGTTTATAAAGCTCTGAGATTAGTTTTTTTTATCTCTCTCTTGTCATTTATTGAAAATTTCATGCAGTGTGTGAAGTGGCTTTGATAAAATAATCCTTTGCGGTGTTTCATCGCCATCTAGTGGCCATAAATTGTTACTACAAACCCAAACATCAAAAGATTATCAATCAATCAATCAATCAATCACCTTTATTTAACCAGGTAGAGCCCATTGAGATCGAGATCTCTTTTACAAGGGTGACCTGGTCAAGTGGTCAGCAGCACACGTCACATTGGCAATAGGCATTTGCACTTATCAAAAAGAAAATAAAGAAAACTACAATCACAGTAAACAGATGTTGACAGTTCAAAACCAACAGGATATGACAGATTTCTATATACATTATATACAAAACAAGCAGACAAAAAAAACCAACAATGACATGTATATTGGATAAGTAGTGGTTAGAAACATCTGCAATGGTCAAGTTTCTTGATGACATTTTCTACTACGGTTGACATAAAGGATCCAGGAGAGATGAATGTTGATAGTTTCAGATCTTTCTGTAAGTTGTTCCAGGCTGAGGGGACGGCGAAGCTGAACGCTCTTTTTCCTAGTTCAGTTCTGACAGGAGGAACTGACAGGAGGACTAAATCGTTAGAGCGCAGGGAGTAATGACTGTGTGATGTTTGTATTAAGGAGGTGAGGTATGACGGGACCAGGTTTAGGAGGGTCTTGTAGATGAAGGATATCCAGTGAGTGTATCTGCGAGTGCTGAGAGATGACCAGCCAGATTTTACGTAAAGCTCACAGTGATGAGTGCGATAACTGGAGTCAGTAATGAACCGAAGGGCACCGTGGTAAATGGAGTCTAAGGACTGTAGGTATTTTGATGCAGCACTCATGTACAGCACGTCACCATAATCTAGTATTGGCATGAATGTTGCAGCTACTAATGTTCTCCTGGCTTTGCATGAGAAGCAGGATTTGTTTCTGAAGAAGAAACCTAGCTTCAGTTTGAGTTTAGTGGCCATTTTGGAGATGTGGGTTTTAAAAGACAGTTCAGTGTCAATGTTGAAACCTAGATATTTGTAGGTGGAGACCATTTCTATTTGTTTTCCCTCTTGGGTTCCAATTTGAGGTGGGTTCTCTGGTTGCAGCTTTCTGTTGGCAAGAACCATGAACTTGCTTTTGTCGGCATTTAGGACCAGTCTAAGTTTTTGCAGCCGTGACTGAATAATATTAAAAGCATCCTGAAGAGAGGTGAAAGCTTGGCTGAGGGAGGAAGAACAGCAATAGATGATGGTGTCATCTGCGTAATAATGGTGGGAAGCATTTGACAGATCACTGCAAAGATCGTTGATGTATAGAGAGAAAAGAATGGGACCCAAGACAGAACCCTGTGGCACCCCTTTCACAACATCTAAGAATGTAGAGGAGGATCCGGCTACATGAACAGACTGCGTTCTGTCAGTTAGGTAGTTGGTGAACCAGGAGACTGCAAGTTTTGATAGACCAGAGTGTTCCAGGATGTTTGTCAATAGTCTGTGATCAACTGTATCAAATGCCTTGGACAGGTCTATAAATAGGGCAACACAGAATTGTTTGCAGTCCAGGGCATGTATGATGTCATTTAATACTTTGAGAACTGTAGTGACGGTGCTGTGTTGTTTTCTGAATCCTGACTGGAATTGTGATAGAATATGGTTTGATTGTAGGAAATCAGTTAGCTGATCACAGACAAGTCTTTCGAACAGTTTGGCAAGAATGCATAATTTTGAAATTGGTCTGTAGTTGTTGACATTTGTTGGTTCACCCCCTTTTAGCAGAGGGAGAACAAAAGCTGATTTCCAGATTTTGGGTATTTTATTTGTGTTGAGACTGAGATTGAAAATATGGGAAAGAGGTTCAGCAATGAAATCTGCAGCTAGTTTTAGGAAAAGTGGTTCTATGTTGTCAGGTCCTGCTGCTTTGCGTGTGTCGAGAGTTTTTAGAGCATTTAGAACTTCAGCGGGAGATACTGATTCGAAGTCAAAGCGATTTGTGACCTGTTTGTCCAGCACATGTGGAGCTGGGGGTGGATTTGCATCAGTTTGGTCAGCAGATAACATTTCAGGATGTGTAGATTCAAACAGGGAGCCAGAGGATATAAAGTGTTCATTAAAACAGTTCAGAATTGACAATTTGTCTGACAGAATACCTGTGCTGGTCATGATGGAGCTGGGTAAATCAGTGGATGTTGTCTGACCAGAATTTGATTTTACTGTTTGCCAAAACCTTTTTGGATCATTTAGATTTTTGGTGGATTCGTCCAGGTAGTAATTTGATTTTGCATTTCTAATTAGGGTTGTGCATTTGTTCCTAAGCTGCCGGAAACTGAGCCAGTCATGATCGTTTTTTGATTTCCTGGCCTTAGCCCAGGCAGCATCCCTTTCTTTGAGCAGATTTCCTATCTCAGGGGAAAACCAAGGATTTTTACGTCCCTTTATTCTGTATTTACGGTATGGAGCATGTGTGTTGATTATGTTTTGAAAACCCTCATAAAAGTAAGCCAGTGCAAGTTCTACATCATCTATCAATGAAATTCTACTCCAGTTGAAAGTGGCTAAGTCATGAAGAAAGGCCTGCTCACAAAAATGTTTTAAATCCCTTTTGAAGATGATGGTGGGTGTTAATTTTGGTAACTTCCCATTTCTTACGGCTCCAATGGTGCAGTGATCACTGAGGTCATTAGCGAACACACATGGATTTGCGTACTTGTGAGGCATGTTAGTTAGGATAAGGTCCAGTAAGGTGGATTTTTCAGGGGTTTTGTTATTTGGGCGTGTTGACGTTTGAATTAGTTGAGTTAAATTAAATGAGTCACAGATGGATTTAAGATTGTCAGAAGTAGAGGTCAACCAGTCCAGGTTTAGATCACCAATTAGTAGTATATATAATA
>JBBPBX010020484.1:13334-23680 GCA_038048925.1 Garcialebias charrua | reverse complement strand
ATAATAATAATAATAATAATAATAATAATAATAATAATAATAATAATAATAATAATAATAATAATAATAATAATAATAATAATAATAAATTTATAAAATAAAGAATTACCCGGGTCCTCAATTTTTCTGCTTCAGGAAATTAGTAAAATGAAATCCTCATGGACACAGATTGTCTTCATATTCTCACTTGAAAACAAAAAAGTAAATAACACTGCCTCTTTTGTTTTGCAGAATGTCAAACCTGAAGCGACTCACACATAAATATTAACGCTTGCAGATGCAGAGAAATGTGTTTGTGTTGTTTTGTTAAAGAGAAAAATACACAACTAAAATAATTAGAACCTGAAAAAGTACGAAAAAAGAAACAATGAAATCAAGTAATGAAAATCAGATATTACATTTGAATATTGGTTCAACAAAACATACATACATCTCTCAAAAGATTGAAGGGTTTGTCACAAGAAGCTGAGGGTGCCCCTGCTCACAAAAAATTTTAGTCACTACAAATAATTAACATGAATTTAATTTCTGTGACTTTTGAACTGATCAAAATAACATACGCGTTATAGTTTGAGTACATTTTTAGCTTAACATGGTACATTGTGTTTAAGTTATAGTTTTCCATCTTTCGTTTGTTCAGCGTGGATTAAGTGTTTCATAGCTGATCTTTTTTTTTTACTTGCAATCTAATTAGAATTAGATTAGAACATTACATTCTAATCTAATAATTAGACACTGAATTAATCAAACTTTATCTGTACTCCTACATATAATTAGGCCAGATCTGGAAACACTCATGCGTGCCCTCACCAGCCAACTGCAACCAGAAGAGCATCCCTCCAACATGATAAATGTTTGCAGAGACAACATATTGGATGGTGCAGTGAGAGCATTCACCAGAAGAACATTCAGACCTGAGGCCAAAATGAGCATCATCTTTTTAGATAATTATGACCAAGCTGAGGGATCCGTGGATGAAGGTGGGCCCGCCAGAGAGTTTTTTAGGTTACTTTTGGCAGCTCTGAAAGACAGTTCTTTATTTTATGGAACGGAACACAAAGACCTGAACTTGGACAGCCATGGTTTGTACATGCATCATTACACACACTGACAAGTTAATTTAATTTATCTCTTGGTTGTACGTGTTAAAAGAAAAGTGACTATTTGCATTATGTGTGTTCAGCTGTCGAGAAGAAGCGTTACCGAACCTTTGGAGTCATGGTTGCTGTGGCACTGATTCATGGTGGTGTGTCACCTGCATTTTTCACAGAGAGACTGTACAGTAAGTTGTGTGGTCTTCCAGTTCCACTGCCTTCCCTGGAAGACATTGGTGATCCATCTTTGGTGGAGAAACTGAAAAAGGTGCATTTAAATTTTCACTTGCATTCATAGCATTGCTGGTAACCATTAAGCTGAAGTTTGAGAAAAAGCAGTCTGTACTATTTTTGTTTTCCTTATGTTAAAGATAAAGGAGGCCCTTGATCTGCCATCAGCTAGAGATGCAATTTCAGATGCTGCTGACAGCCTGTGTTTGCTGGGGTGCTTCAGGCACATTACATCTTTGGAGGGACGTGACGAAGTCCTACAGTCTGCTATAAACTTTTATGTTGATGGTAGAACCAAAGAAGCACTTGAACAGTAAGTTCCCTTTTTGCTTTTACTGTATTTGTACACACTCAACAGTATTCTTTCATCAGGTTCACATTGCCTGACAACCTGAGATCTTTGATTTGTTATAACAAACATTTTAATGGTCAAAATCATTTAAAATCTACTTTTTTTAATGATTCTGTGGCAGTTAAATATTGTCATACTATCTACAAAGTTGTGGTTTCATGTCATTAATAATAATCCATCTGTTAAAAAATTTGTTGAATAATCCTCTTTCTCTCACTGGATCTGTGTCAAATCCTAAAAAATAAGCCCAGCTCACATCCTGAGTAACGTTTAGGCTAGGTTTAGGGTAAAATCGGTAAATGAAAATTATGGTCATAATTGTTTTTTTTATTGATTTATTGACTATCGCGACAGGCGTAGTAGACTGGTAAATCGAGAGCTTCGCCTCTGGCTTCACCACAGCAGACCGGTGCAGGACCCGCATCACTGCAGATGCAGCAACAAGCCGCCTGTTGATCTCCCGCTCAATTCTTCCCTCATTTGTGAACAAAACCCAGACATATTTCAGCCATCTTTAAGCACAACACGTAATTATGTTCTCATTAGAACTGTTGCTGAAGGATCTGGGGCCTCATGTACAAAGACTTGCGTGGACTTCTTACTGAAAAGTGACGTACGGTCAAATCCAGAAAACGGCGTACGCACAAAAAAATCCAGATGTATCAAACTGTGCGTACGCCGGAATCCACGCACATTCCTTTTGTACATCACAATCAACGTGGAATTGAGCGCACATGAGAGAGTGGCCGACTCCGCCTTTGACACGCCTCTTCAACTGCTAAAACAGCTAAAAATGAACCAAAAACAAGAATTTAAGCTGTGCAAAACTATTCAGTCTTTCTGTTTTTTATATTTTTTGCAGGTTATATTCTAATTGCGTCCATGTGGATGTAATAATTGTTAATCATGTGTGTTTGGTGTGAACAATGATGATTTTCACATCATGAACAGTTTCTCAGAATCACCTCTAGGTGTCGCCAATGGAACCAAAACCACAGAAACGTGCGTACGCCAGCACTGGAGCTGGCTTGAGGCTGCACACATTTCCATGTTCAGTTCTGTTTTGATACATACGGAGTTTTGCGTGGAAAATGGCGTATGCAAGGTTTTTGTGCGTACGCACCGACCATGTCTGGTCACATGATATGGAGGACACTCCATCAATGTGAGAGCTTGGCACAAATGCAGATATTATGCGTTTCCTTACATTGTTTTTCCTGCTATGTACTTATTTTTATAGATTTGCTGATGGACTGAACACCTTTGGTCTCCTTGACCTTGTTCGAAGACACGCCAGTGTTTTCAGGGAAGTATTCACTTCCTTGCCAAGACCACTGATGGCAGAAGACCTGAAGAAACTCTTTGTGCCAGAACAAGCAACACCTGGAAGCAACCAATGGCATGTTGAAAAGAGAATTGAAGGATTCTGGAAAGATTTCCTGGTTGAAGTGCAAGGTAGTTTTAAAGGATTCATACAAAATTCAACGTGTAATATTCCTACAAACTCAATAACCATTTCTTTTGTTGAATTTACAGAAGGGGAACAGCGAATAACACTCGAGAAGATTTTGGTTTTTGCATCGGGCGCAGAAAAAATACCACTTCTTGGCTTCTCTACACAGCCAGTCCTAGCTTTCAACCATGACCAGGGCAGATTGTTTCCTGAGGCAAACACCTGCCTGGTTACTCTAAAGCTTCCTGTCCACAACACTTATAAAGACTTTACCAAGTTCATGGTGGAAGGGATCATTCAGTCTCACACTTTTGGAGTTGCCTAGTTTGTTTTATATAGATGTGCTGGGAGTGTTAAAAGGATCGGCGATTATGAGACACTAGTTTTGTTTTTTTTGTTTTTTTGGTATACATTCATTTTAACTGTAAAATGACTGTAAAAATACTGTAGGCTCTTTAGTTTTTATAATTTTTAAACTAAAAGTAAAGTGAGAAAATACACGGACGGGACCATTGGATTTACACGCAAACGTAAGGTGTAAATTAGGATGTTTGCACTACTTCTCATATTTGCACTAATGTTTGTATTACATCACTGCCTATAGTCTGTTTACATTCAATGTTTACATTTATTACTACTGTTTATATTTACACTACTTTTATAACTACACCACTGCTGATACATATACAGTATTCTCTGACCAGCCTTATTTAAGGATGCCCAATGTGCCTTACTGCATATGCCACTTTTGCCTCTATAACAACATCAACTGCTACCTCATACATATACTGTGTACATTAACTCATATGCCACTTTGCAAATGTCAATGCTAGAACCTTTAGTCTATTTTATAGTTATACTTTTTTATACTAGTATGCAAAAACTCGACAGTATTATGTTCATTAAATGTTTAGTGTTTTAGTTTTTAGTTTTAGAGTTGGTGTAAATCTTCATACTCTTATACCACTATGCAAAAACTCAGGACAGTGTTACAGTTTTACTATTTTAGGCTTATGTCTATTATTATATGTTTAAGTGTTTTACAGTTTGACTATATGTTTATAAATATATATATATATATATATATATATATATATATATATATATATATATATATTATATATGTATATGTTATTATTATTACTTTGCATATATAACTATGTGACGTTACATTTTTTAACTGTTGAATAAAAACATTTTGAAGAGTCTTTGACAAAGAAAAGAATTATCTTTATTACTTTACATATAAGCCGTTGGTCAGAAATAGGAGGCGATTATTTGTGACACTAGGTTTTTTTTTGGATGCATTTATTTTAACTGTAAAAAATACTGTAGGCTCTTTAGTTTTTATAATTTTTAAACTACAAGTAAAGTGAGAAAATACACGGACGGCGCCATTGTATTTACACGCAAACATAAGGTGTAAATTATGATGTGACTGACTGTTTATATATATATAAATATATTTATATGTATGTATATTATTACTTTACATATCTAACTGTGACGTTACAGTTTTTCACATTAGTATAAAAACATTTTACACTTATATTACTTTACATATAAGCCGTTGGTCAGAAATAGGAAACAGAAACAGGTTAATTAAACACTTATTAGATTTATTAATAACTTCATTAAACAGTAAAAGAAACATCTGGCTTTTTTTAAAGTAAAATATAAGCAGAAATGTAGTTTCTCCGTGTGTTTACATCTCTGTTAAAGTGCTTTAGCCCTGGACCTTGGAATCACCCCTCTGTTTTGCTGAATTGGTTTAGCCCTGGACCTGACAGCCAATGAGAAGAGACGCGAATGAAGCCGTCAGGAAGTGAAGTTACCCAAGAGGGACATAAACACGTTGATAACGCGTCAAATGCGTGTGAAATTTCGACGCGTCAATGACACGTAAACAACGCGTCTTTTGACGCGTTGTTTACACGTGGTTTACGCGTCATTTTTCTAGGCGAATTTGACGTGTAAACAACGCGTTAACAACGCGTTGTTAACGCGTTGTTTAGACGTCATTAACGTGTCGATGTAGCATGTAATTTCACGAGTCTTTGGCACACCTGGCTTTCCATACACCTATCCGCCTATCGATCTCACGCTCCAGTTTTCCCTCATTCGTGAACAAGACCCCGAGATACTTAAAGGTCCACTGACATGATTTTTTTACTATTCATAAAATTGCTCAAAATATGTATATTTTATCATTTAAATATGTTCGTTCTTGCAAACAAAATGACCCAGAGTTGCTCCCGGTAGGACTGGCTGGCGCCTTGCATGGCAAACTTGCATGGCAAACTACCGCTACCGGTGTATGAATGGGTGAATGGCTGGTGCTGTAAAGCACTTTGGGGCCCCTCATAGGGGGCTGGAAGGCGCTATATAAGTAAGCTCCATTTACCATTTAAAGAGCTGTCCTGTGATGTGCATTGTGGTAGTTTGGTGACTGATGCTCTGATCATTTGATCAGACCTGCCACGTGCTCACAGTAAAAACAAAGGAGGACAGCTGATTCCTTCTGAGGGATCAGTAAAGGTGCTCAGATCTATATCAAGCCCTCAAATCCAGTAATAGTCACTTTTACAACAAAAAACTCTGATTTACGCCGTACAAAATGGTGTTCAAAACAATGGTTTTTTACACCGCTGTCAGACTACTGAAAGTTACGGTGTTTATTTTTGGGCATTGAACGCTGCTTTAAACGTGTGATGCTGTTATAAACGCCGTAATTTCGCCTCAATTTTGCCACAATTTGCACAGTAAAAGTCAGCATTTTCTTAAATTTTGCTACCCCTCCCCATACTTTTCTTATCCACTCAATTTAAACTGCAGTCACCCAAGAACTACAATTACAGACCACACTAATTCATCACAGATCAGCTGTGCTGAAGAGAGTTTTGTTTGTGGTTTTTTTTTAGGTCAATTTCATGCATTCTGCAGCACTCACTGTCAGTCTTTCCTTTTGTACCAGTCTCATTAATCCTTTTCACAATTAGTTTTTTTAACAATGTGAATATGTTTGTACAGTCAAAAAAGGCGTTCAATTCAAGTTCAACTGGACTTTATTTGTTACAGAAGACGTTTCGACCTCTCTCCAGAGCTTTATCAATTCCGAATTGATAAAGCTCCGGAGAGAGGTCGAAACGTCTTCTGTAACAAATAAAGTCCAGTTGATCGTGTATTGAACGCCTTTTTTGATTTTATCATGTCCTGGACAACTGAGAATCTTCACCAGCATATTTTTGTACAGTGTGTTAAATGTTTTTAGATGCTATATAATAATTTTTTCAAGCTACTCCTGTTGTACATTTTTTCATGTTGTATAATGCTTAACTTCTCATCCAGCAGTACATTAAACCGGTTTAACATTGTGTAATCTGGTATCTTGTATCAAATTGAAATGAAGTAGAGGAATCTTGGATTTCTGGTCGTGAGAGCCCTCTGGTGGTGAAAAATGAGAACTACAAACCCACTTGGATTTCAAACACAAAAACACAAACTCGTGTGAAATCACAGCTGTCCACTGCAGTTAGAAGTTATTCAGCACTAGATGAACAACAGAAACCACATTCTGTCTCTTTTTACCTGAATCTTTTCAGATTTATAATTTAAAGTTGTGTAGACACAACCAGGGGGGCCGCCCGGAATATTGGGCCCCATGACAAAAAAATCCCCCCCTGCACAGCTGCTTTTGCCACATCTCTAGAATCTAACTGATCCAGCAAAAGTTTTACATAAATAACATTAAAGGCTTGCTTCCTTTGGTCCAATACTGGTACCAGCATCAAACACAATATCATACTCTTTAGTAGTGACAGCAAGGTTAAACTTCATGTTGAATTCATTATAACTGAGTAAACATCCATTTTTCTTAAACAGTTTTTTTTAGTTAGTTAAGATAGATTTTATTTCATTTTGAACAGTTAAAATTTTTAAACAATACCATAAACAAATAAAAATGTAAATATTTCCACCAAAATATTCTGGAAACAAAGCAAAATGTTCAAAAAGGGAACAGGAAAAAGCAATGGCTTATCTAGTCCGAGTGGAATAATTTCTCAGTACAGCTCCCTTTTTTTAATCACCGTCTTCCAGTTTCTGACGCTGGATCTTTAATATCCTCGGGTTTGAAATGCCGGCTACAAACTCGAGAGTGAGATTTAATGGCAAAGTCTTTCCTGCAGATAGCCTCGATCCATTGTCGCCTTTTTTTAATTTTAATTTTTTTAATTAAATTTATTCATTTTACATCAATATAAAAGAAAAACAATGTATAAACATACAATGTAAAATGTAAAAGACATACAATGAAAGGTGGCAGAGAGAAGAAATAATCTTATAATATCTGCCCCTTTTTTCAAAGTAACAAAAGCAAACTCAATCCAAACAATCAACTCAAGCAATGTTTTTCAGGAATAGAATGAAAAAACAAACAAAAAAACAACAACAAAAAACAACTATGTTAGTTAACTAGAAAGTTTCCTAATACAATGGATTTAACTAAAGATTTTCATATTTTGTTAACAACTTAGATTTGATGATCTTTTTAAACACAAGCATCGATCTAGCAAATTTAATATTGTTATCTAAAGTGTTCCATAAATCAATTCCCTGTATCGAAACAGTCCGAGTCTTCAAACTGGTTCTATACTGAGGTTTTACAAAAACCTCAGTACCCCTAAGAGTACCAGTATAACAAGATTCTCTTATCAAAATTTTTTTTGAACGTTAGGAGGCAGTAAGTAGTTTTGAGCTTTATACATGACTAATGAGATATTATAATCCACCAAATCATAAAACTTCAATAACTTAAGACAAGAAAGTTAATTCTCAATAGTCCAGGTATCAAATCCGCTCATTCTCAATCAGTTCATCTGGACAGTTTCTTTTTAGCAGAAACGTTTCACCCTCACTCCAGAGGGCTTCCTCAGTCAGAGTAGTCCAAAGCACACTGAAGTTAACCCACCAAGTAAGCAACTTATGTGGACCAACCAGTTTGCTGTAGCCAAGATGGTTTCTGGGGGCGTGTCCCTCGTCGACTCCTCCCAGGCAGGCAGACATGTCCAAAGTGGTTCAAGACAAGAAAGTTAATTCTCAATAGTCCAGGTATCAAATCCGCTCATTCTCAATCAGTTCATCTGGACAGTTTCTTTTTAGCAGAAACGTTTCACCCTCACTCCAGAGGGTGAAACGTTAAAGATGAAAGCCCTTTATCCGAAGGGCTTTTTCAATTCTGAATTGAAAAAGCCCTTCGGATAAAGGGTGAAACGTTTTCTGCAACAAATAAAGTCCAGTTGTTTTTGTATTGAGCGCTTGTTCTGATTTTATCATGTCCTGGACGACTGAGAATCTTCACCAGCATCTGGCTAACTTAATTTTTACCGAAGTGATGTGCTGTTTCCACAACAGTTTTTCATCAATTACCACACCCAAAAACTTCACCTCATTTACTCTCTTTACTTCCACTCCATCAATTTTTAGAAAGAAATCCATATTCTTTTTTGTATTACTAAACAACATATAATTAGTTTTTCCAAGATTCAATGATAGTTTGTTTAATTTAAACCAGGTTTGTATTTTGGCAAATTCCATTGTTATTAATGCAGACATTTGTTCAAAGTCACTACCACAATAGAAGAAAGTAGTATCATCAGCAAACAAGATACAATTTAGCAGTCTAGACACCTTCACTAAATCATTCACATATAAAATAAACAATTTTGGTCCGAGTATCGAGCCTTGAGGGACTCCACATGTGATTTTTCAGAAATCAGATCGTATATCATCGACATACACAAACTGCTTTCTGTCAGTCAAATAGCTTTGTATTCACTGCAGTGCTCATCCCCTAATACCATATCTGTTTAGTTCAGTGGTTCTTAACCTCTTTTGAGGTATCGAACCCACCAGTTTCATATGCCCACTCACTGAACCCTTCTCACGTAATAAATAAAACACGATTTCTTTTTCCAATTTCAATTTACCGGTACTGGTGTACAAAATGAGCCAAGATGTCTTTACTCATGTTCTTTATTCTGTCGCTGATGGTGTCATTTGAAATAGGAATTTGGGATAATTTACCTTCGGCCGCTGTTCCGGGTAGCAGATTTGCCATCTTTAATGCTGCTGGTTTTATGAGTGTTTCACCGATGGCGTGTGGCTTACCCTGCTTTGTGATCAAATAAGCAACTTCGTACGATGCTGTGAGGATCGGTTTGCAAAAATGGAAAAAACACAAGAGCAGGCAGAGTGGCCCTTTCATTGAATCTGGCTCGTTTCACCTTGAGTTCAGCAAGCGTTGTGTTTTTGTATTCCCCGTCTCCATGCAGCTTCATGAAGTGTTCCTTTAGTTTTACCGGTGCGAGACTAGAGTTGTTCAACTTGGCATTACATATCATGCAGATAGGACGCTAACTCCCATCCCGTTCCGTGACACACGTGAATCCATGTTGAACATATTCGACCAACCACCTTCTTATTTTGCTTGACATATTTAGTATGGATTAAAATATTATGAAAAAAACACGACGTACAACTACAACAGCCATTGACTACTGCACGCACTAAATTGCCCGCAGCACTGATTGGCAATCGCGTGATCCTCTGCACTGTAGAGGATGACTCTGCAGCACTTGCTGCAGGGCCAAGTGGGGTGTGTCATCACGACTTTACACAAGTGTGTCTTTACCTCTGTGGCAGAGGCTCCGCCGAACCCCTGAGACGACTCATCGAACCCAGGTTAAGAACCACTGGTTTAGTTTATTAGTAAGAATAGTGTGGTCAATAGTGTAAAATGCTTTCCTTAAATCAACAAATAAACTTATACAGTGTTGTTGTTGAACTATGGCTGTGGTGATTTTTTCTGTTAAATCTAGAAGTGCCATTGATGTAGAATTTTTTGATCTAAATCCATTGGCTGGCACTCGCCGTGTTTATCAAGAAATTTATCCAATCTGTTTACAAATATTTTTTCTAGAATTTTTGAGAATTGTGGTAACAAAGAAATAGGTCTATAGTTGTCAAAAGCACTTTTATCTCCATTTTTAAAAATAGGGATCACTTTAGCAACTTTCATATTATCAGGAAATACGCCCTCTGAAAGAGACAAGTTACATATGTAGGTAAAAGGTTCAATGACCTGATGTATTATATTTTTTACAACTACCATATCCATATCAACCCAATCCCTTGATCTCTTGTCAGCAAATCCTTC
>JBBPBX010020483.1:26946-43329 GCA_038048925.1 Garcialebias charrua | reverse complement strand
TTTGCATGTACCAGCTTAGACTTGAAGCGGACGCCCGCAGGGCATGTCCGTGGCAAGATCAATTTTTACGACCATGTTCACGCACTCTGTGTCGCACAATAAACTGCCCGATGACGGACTGTTTTGTATGCAACACCAATGTATTAAATTCTCCTTCTTCATCGCTGGTCTGGTTTAATGGCCTTTTCTTTTGTGTTTTTTCCAAAAGTCAAGTGATCTCTCCTGTTGACACCATGACTGAAATTGTGAGCTGCAGTGAGCTGTTGGTCCAAGGAGATTTAGGGAGTCAACAAGGTGGAACACAGGCAAGTGACTGGAGGGCAAGGAGCACCAGGAGATCCAGGAACGGCAGATCATACAAAGGAATACAGGTAGCTGCAGTACGGAAGAGAGATTAGTTAGACAAGCTTTCATAGAGCACTACAAGGCCAGAAGCATTACTACCACAAAGTGAAGTGAATGATCCAGTGGAGAGTAGAGCTCGACTGCAGCCTTAAGTTTGTGAGATGACCTGCAGGTGTGAATAATTAGTGGCCATCTTGGACCCAGGAGCTGCAGAAGGCAATACTCTCACAGATACCAAGATAGGATGAGAGTCAGATGGAGATCAAATGATGGTCAGATGAGGGTGAGGGTCAGGTGAGGATCAGAAGAGAATCAGATGAGGATGAGGGTCAGATTCATTCAACCTTTAATAAACAGATAAGTCACATTGAGCCTCGAAGATAAAAGTGGTGAAAAATGACACATAGGGTTTAGAGACAAAAATTACTTTTTGTACTTGTTTTGCCAGTGGAACAGTGAGGCTACAAGGGTCAGAGGTCACAAAGGTGCAGGACTTCAAGTACTTGGGGTCCACTGTCCAGGAAAATGGGGAATGTGGTAAAGAGGTGAAGAAGAGAGTCCAGGCAGGATGGAGTGATGGAGAAAAGTTTCAGGAGTGATTTGTGACAAAAAGGTGTCAGCAAAGGTCAAAGGAAAAGTTTACAAGACAGTGGTGAGACCAGCTATGTTGTATGGTCTGGAGACAGAGACATGGACAAAAAGACAGGAGAAAGAACTGGAAGTGGCAGAAATGAAGATGCTGAGGTTCTCCTTAGGAGTGACAAGGATGGATAAGATCAGGAATGAGATCATCAGAGGTACAGCACATGTTGAACAACTGGGAGATAAAGTTAGGGAGGCCAGACTGAGATGGTTTGGACATGTCCAGAGGAGGGACAGTGGGTATATTGGTAGAAGGATGTTAGAAATGCAGCTGCCAGGAAAAAGACACAGAGGAGATATATGGATGCAGTTAGAGAGGACATGAAGGCAGTTGGAGTGAGGACAGAGGACGCAGAGGACAGAGTGAGGTGGAGGAGGATGACTCGCTGTGGCGACCCCTGAAAAGGGAAATGCCGAAAGATGAAGAAGGGTTTAGAGACAAAAATAAAAATCCTAACACATTTTTGACCTCTGTTTGAAGGTCAAAAATGTTGTAATGAAAAAAAAAAAAATCTTGCACACAAGCACATAAAGACGCCGACATTACGCAGAGGGCAGCAGTGGGGGCGGAGTACTCAAAGGCGGGTGAGCAGCCAGCACGCAGACGCACTGCAGAGTTCAGATAAAAACACTCAGTTCATATACAGTAGTTCCCTCTGGAGAACTGTGCACACTCGGGGGTGTGGGGGGGCTGCCGAGGACGGCCAGAGGTGAATTCAGAGTCCTGAAATGATGACAGAATGTTTATTCAGCTGGGCTCCTCTGAAAAGTCTGTGGAATTCCTCAGTAGCAGGTTTGGGAGGGTGAGAGCGTCAAGTTTACAAAACTTCTGCAGGCGTGTTGAGAGAGGGTCAGATGAGATCAGATGGTAAATGGAGCTTATTTATATAGCGCCTTCCAGCCCCCTCTGAGGAGCCCCAAAGCGCTTTACAATACGAGCCATCTACCCATTCATACACACATTCATACACCGGTAGTGGTAGCCTGCCTTGTAGGGCGCTATCCAGACCTACCGGGAGCAACTCGGGGTTAAGTGTCTTGCCCAGGGACACAACGACACATGGTGGGCGGATGCGGGACTCGAACCTCCGACCTTCCGATTGGGGGTCGACTGCCATTACCACTGTGCCATGGCCGCGGATTCAGGTGAGGATCACATGAGGATCAGATTAGGATGAGGATCAGATTAGGATGCGGGTCAGGTGAAGATCAGATGACGATGAGGGTCAGATGACGATGAGGGTCAGATGAGGATCAGATGACGATGAGGGTCAGATGCCTATAGTTGGATCTTTTCCTGCTGGACCATATCAGACCTGAGAGACATAGTTCCTGTCAAACAACTACACATCTTCATATGCAGTCTGCCTCTAGCGCACACACATATCCTCTGAAAGCAATGTGCACGCTACACATGCTCACCCAGTGACTGTTAAATCCCTCCCCTCCCTCCTCACTCTCTCAGACACAAACTTGGCAGGATGTGGAGACAACACGGAGATTAGGAGGTTTCTGTCACGGTTCTGTCGCAGACTTTAAAGGCTTCACTTTACCCAGACACATTTCTTTTCTCACCATGTCTGTCTGCATCCATCTCCCTTCACAGAGGGAAGATAAACATTTGGCCCAGTGATGGAGAAAAGGAGGAAAAGTGGAAGAGGGATGGAAACCGCCCATTGGCTTTTCTTTTGTCTTTTTGTTTTCTTAGTTTTAATGGTGGCTTGAGGCTGTGTGAAGGATGACTGGAGAGGGAGAGGTATGCAAACAGGACAGCCAGGTGTCTGCCTGTGTGAGTGTCTGTGTGTGTGTTTAGCTGTGTGCACGCTGCACATCAAGGTCAAGGTTTCTACACTGTGTAATTTGCACTGAGTGGTACATGTGGTGGAACAAAATTGTGTACTGTACACAGTTACATCCAACAAAAATAAAAATGTAAAACAGTAATAAGATCTAAGATACGAACTAAGAAATACACTAAACTAAGAATACACTGTTCAATTCAATTTAATTCAGTTTATTTATATAGCACCAATTCACAACAAATTGGTCTCAGGACACTTTACAGGAACAGTCACATACATAGAAAAGACAATTAGTAAAGTTCTCTATCTAAGGAAGCAGCAGACAAGTTGAATCTTGGCTTCATCATCATCATCATCATCTTTATTTATAAAGCGCTTTAACACAGCCACAGCTGAAACAAAGTGCTGAACATCAGTTACAAACAAGATAAAAGAACGCATAAAAACAGAGCTACAAAACTAACACACAGTGAACTAAAAACTCAATTTAAAATACAATAAAATGACAAGTTAAACAGGTAAAATAAATTAAAAAATGAAGTAAAATCAAGTCTCAGTTGGGTTGAAGGCCAATGAGAGATGAGTTTTCAAACAGGTTTTAAAAATGGACAGTGAGGGGGCCTGTCGAATGTGTAAAGGCAGATCATTCCATAACTCAGGGGCAATAACAGAGAAGGCCCTGTCTCCTTGAAGCTTCTTCTTCCTCTTTGGAATGACCAGGAGCAGCTGGTCAGCAGACCTGAGTGACCGGGATGGAGTGTAATGATGGAGAAGCTCTGCCAAATAAGGGGGGCAAGGCTGTTTAAACCCTTAAAAACAAAATAATTTTAAAATGAACTCTAGAATACACGGGCAGCCAGTGGAGAGAAGCCAGGACAGGTGTGATGTGCTCTCTTTTGCGTGTTCCAGTTAAAAGACGTGCAGCAGCATTTTGCACCAGCTGCAGATGTCCAAGTGAGGACTGGCTGACTCCAAGATAAAGAGAATTACAGTAATCCAGCCATGATGAAATGAAGGCATGGATTACTGTTTCGAACTGTTGCCGTGAAAGAATAGGTTTCACCTTTGCCAATTTTCTCAAATGATAAAAAACAGACTTTACCGTGGCCCTTATTTGACTATCGAGCTTAAAATCCCTGTCCATCTTAAAACCAAGGTTTGTAACTGTAGATTTTACATACAGGGGGTCTAAGTCAACTGGAGGGCCCGAACAAGCTCCACTAGATCCAAAAACAAGTACCTCAGTCTTTTTTTCATTAAAATGCAGGAAGTTTAGGGCCATCCAAGCTTTAAGATCCTCGAGACATGATAAAAGAGATTTAATGGACCAGGCATCAACTCGCCTCAAAGGCACATAGATTTAGCAATCATCAGCGTAGCAGTGAAAGGAGATGCCATGTTTTCTAAAAATCGATCCTAGAGGAAGCAGATATAAAGAAAAAAGCAAAGGCCCTAAAATTGATCCCTGAGGTACGCCACATGACAAAGGAGCAGAAAATGATTCATACCCAGCAATTTTTACAGAAAAAATTCTGTCAGCCAGATAGGACCCCAACCACTCCAGAGCAGTCCCACTGACGCCTACTTGGTGCTATAGACGTGACAATAAAATGCTGTGGTCCACTGTGTCAAACGCAGCAGTTAAATCCAGTAACACAAGGATCACATGATCACCCGAGTCACATGCCAGAAGGATGTCATTAAAAACTCTCAGCAGAACTGACTATGTGCTATGGATAGTTTTAAATCCAGACTGGAACACATCCATGATGTTATGTTCATCCAGGAAGGATTTTAACTGTGAATAAACAAATTTCTCCAAGATTTTTGACAGGAGGGGAAGCTTAGAGATGGGCCTAAAATTCTCCAACACAGTGGAATCAAGAACAGGTTTTTTTTAACAGGGGCTGCACAACAGCATGTTTAAAATAAGCAGGGACTACTCCAGATAGCAGACTGCTGTTAAAAAGGTTGAGAACCAAATGTTTAAAACAAGGGAAAACCTCTTTAAGAAATTGTGGTTGAAGAGCATCACATGGAGAACCAGAAGGCTTAATCTGAGTGACATTGTCCTCTAAAAATGACACAGTCACCGGCTCAAACTGATTGAAGGCAGCAGAGCAGGGGACACACACAGAGGGGTCAGAGTGTGTGCGTAAGATAGAAGCCCTTATAGAGGTAACCGTATCAATAAAAAACTGCATACAATTATTGCACAATTTAGTGGATGCTTCAAAACCAGTTATCTGTGGAAAATTAAGAAAAGAGTCAATGGTACTAAAAAGGACACGTGGATTGTGGCTGTGAGATAAAATCAAGTTAGAAAAATAGTCCTTTTTGGCTACTTTAACTGTGTCCTGATAATTGCTCCAACAGTCTTTGAAAATTTGAAGGGATACCTGCAGCTTGTCCTTCCTCCACCTGCGTTCCGCTCTGCGACATTCCTGTCTGACAACTTGAGCCGTTCTGTTCTGAAGCCAGGGTTCACATTTAAATCCAGGCTGTTTGGTCTTTAAAGGAGCCACAGTATTCATCACAGTCAGACAGGATGAGTGGAGCCAAGAACTAAGATCCTCAGCATCAGTTGAGGAAGTTGGACAGAGCTGGCAGAAAACCTCAGTGAACTGTCAAGCAGTGGAGGGGTTAATAATCTGACAGCTCTGAGCAGGAGTGTGAGTTGTAACAGGAGCATAATGAGAACAGTCTGGAATGTTATTGGCATATGATCAGAGATTATAGAATCATGAATTTCCAGATTAGACACAGGTAATCCCAAAGAGAGCATACAATCTAGAGTGTGACCTTTATCGTGTGTAGGACCAGACACAGAAAGCACCAATTTAAAAGAGTCAATAAGAATTAAAATTTATTTTACCAGAGGATTGTCTGGGCAACAAACATGGATGTTAAAATCACCAATAAGGAGGAGCCGATCATATCCAGTCACTATCTCAGAAAGAAAGTCTGAAAAGTCACCAATAAAATCCTTATTATATTTGGGTGCACGGTAAGGCTGCACGATCAATCGCATTTGCGATTATCTCGCGATATGTTAAAACGCGATTCCCTAATCGCACGGGCTGCGATTTGACTGGTCACGCTTCTCTGCATCACACCGGTCTGGCCGCGCAGCTCTGAGCGAAGCAAAACAGAGAGAGAGCAGGGAGAAGCAGACTGTGCGCTACAACACAGTTTCTTTAGGCTCGACAGAAGTCATAAAAGTTATAAATTCAGGTAAGTTAGCTCATTTAAACGTGTATCTGAGAGCGCGAGCTGGTCACGTGACTTGATAGTGAGCCGGTTTAGCCGCGCGCAGCTCTGAGGAGCAAAACAGAGCAGGAGGGATGGAGGAGACCGTGCGCTCCACACTGTTGCTTCAGTTGTGTCGTTAGTGATATGAATTAATACAGAACCAGTAAAAATAATCGCATTTTAAATCGCAATCGCAATTTATAGAAAAAAAAATCGCAATTAGATTATTTTCCAAAATCGTTCAGCCCTAGTGCACGGTAGATGATGGCACAGAGTGTCGGGTCAGAACGACCCACTTCAAAGGCTGTCAGCTCAAAGCTGGTGAAGTGATGCTGTTTAAAACATTGTTTACAACTAAAAACATCTTTATACACAGCTGCAGTTCCTCCTCCTCGCCCCGATGATCGTGGAGAGTTAAAATAGGAGCAGCCTGTTGGTAAAAGCTCCGACAGAACAGCTGACTCAGCCTTACTCAACCAAGTCTCTGTGATACAGAGGGAGTCCAGATTACGAGAGCTGAAGAAATGTTTTAGGCCAGGTTTTAGCCTGAAGACACCAATTTGATCCAGGTTTTTATGTCTTTAAGACATTCTTGTAGTCTTAGTAGCTGATTGGATTCATTGGGTTTCATGTACAAATATGTAGGGATCTGCACCGGCCCTTCTCTGTGCACATAGTTCATTTCTCTCCAGGTGCTATGTGTTTGGTTTAATTAGTAACTCACATTCATATACTGAGCTCTCCTGCATCTCAGGCAGGGGACCATGAGAGCTCCTTTCGCGCGGGCCAGAGGTGGCGGCTCGGATCGGAACCTAGCTAGCTAGCTGACCGAGGTTGAGACGAAGCAAAACAAACTTTTTCGGAATAATTGGCGGGTGAGCATAAACTGGTGTGTGAGTGGACTGGATGGCGACTCAGTGCGATGATGAGGATGAAATGGATATTAATGAGTGCACTCAGGTGAATGGAAGAGGGAGAAATAAGAGAGAAGAGAAAAGTTGGGCTGGAAACTAAACACAGTTTAGCTTATATTAGCTCGGGAGAGGAAAGTGAAGGATTAGTTTGTAAAAAGATGGCGAGAGAAGAGTTCAAAATAATCCTGAAATTTCAACCAGAAGAAGAGAACGTACAATTAAGTCCTATAGTGGTATCAAGAGATTTAAAAAAGAAAATAGGGGAGGTACATTTTGCAAAAATTCTCAGAGATGGTAATCTGTTAGTTATTGTTAAAACTGAGGAGCAGAAAAATAAAGTAATGCATGTCAAAAATATTTGTAAAAAGACAGTAAAAGAGAAGAAAATCATTGGAGAAAACAAGGTGACAAAAGGAGTGATCTCAGGGATCCCAACAGATGAAGATTTGGAAAAACTTAAAACAAGTATCTGTGATATAAAAGTCAACAAAATAACGAGACTGTTAAGAAACATTGATGGACAGAGAGTAAATAGTAGATCAGTCATGTTGGAATTCAATGAATCCAAACTTCCGGATAAAGTGAAAATAGGATATTAGAGTTTCCCGGTCAGGCCTTTCATCCCACCACCTATCAGATGCTACAAATGTCAAAGATATGGTCATGTAGCAGCAGTATGCAGAGGACAACTAAGATGTCCAAAGTGTGGAGAAAATCATAAATACGAAGAATGTGAAGAAAATAAACAAGAAAAATGTAGTAACTGTGGAGGGCAGCACAGGGTGACATATGGTGGATGTGAAATAAGAAAAAAGGCAATAGAAATACAACAAGTGAAAGCTGTCAATAACATCAGTTATGCTGAAGCACTTAAAAAAGTACAGGGACAAAAAGAATGAGCAGAAGCTATCAGAGTTCAACAAACCATAACACCAAGCCAAAACCAGAAAGAACAAACAAATACAGAAATCACAGTTGAGAAAATCATGTTGTTCATAGCATATGTAATCAACTGCACAGATCAAGTAAAACAAAAAACAGAAAAAATTAAGATAATTGTAAAAGGAGCAGAAAAATTATTTGGGATAAAGGATGTAACATGGGAGCACATTAATAATACACTTGGGAGAGATGGGAAACCTGGAACACCAGGGGAGAGAGCACTATGATTATTTTACAGTGGAATGCCAGGAGTCTCATAGCAAATGGACAGGAGTTTAAAGGATTCATTAAAAACAGTAAAAATAAACCAGACATAATCTGCATCCAAGAAACATGGCTAAAACCTTATCTAGATTTTGTCATTAAAGGATATACCAACATAAGGAAAGATCGAGAAGGGGGTGTGGGAGATGGGTGTGTTACTTTCATAAAAGAAGGAATAAACTACAGATTATTAATAAATATATTCTTATTTATTGGACTTTTTGAAGCCTCTTTGTCCATCTAGAACTCTGAGGTCTTCCAATAAGCTACTGCTGACAGTTCCGAGAACTCATTTTAGAACTCGTGGCGATAGAGCATTTGAAGTGGTGGCTCCGAGGCTCTGGAACGCTCTCCCTATAACAATACACTGCTCCGAGTCAACAGCTGCATTTAAAAACAGTCTTAAGACTCATCTCTTCAGACAGGCGTTTGGTTAACTTTGTACATTGTTTTTAGAGCTTGTTATGTTTTACCTTTTTGTATAGTATCTCTGTGATTTTATGATTTTATTTTCCTTTTGTGAAGCACTTTGTGACTCTCATGTCTGTGAAATGTGCTATATAAATAAAACTTACTTACTTACTTACTTACTTATTATTGAATAAAGGATTAAATTTGGAATTTATAATCATTGAAACATGGACAAGAAATGGAAATATAAAAATAATAAATTATTACAACCCAGGGAATAAGTTATCAGTAGAAACACTAGATAACATTATTGGGAAGTTAGATGGGAAAGTAATATGGTGTGGTGATTTTAATGGACACAATACAATGTGGGGTAATAAAAATGATCACAATGGTTTAGTAATTGAGGAAATTATGGATAATAAAAATCTGGTGGGCTTAAACAATGGTAGCAGTACAAGAATCAATATTACAACAGGAACAGAATCAGCAATAGACCTTACAATAGTTTCAGACTCTCAGGCAGGAATCAGTTCATGGCAAGTTTTCAAAGAAACAACAATAGGTAGTGACTACTATCCAATAATAACTAAACTGGAGTTAGAAGCACAGAAGTATGACACGAGGGGAGAACATAAATGGAACTTCAACCATGCTGATTGGGCAAAATTTATTGATAAAAGTGACAGAGAAATGGCAAAAATAGATTTAAGAGTAGATATTGATGAACTAAACATGTCAATATGTTCAGCTATTATAGAAGCAGCAAATAAGTCAATAAAAAAGAAAGGAGGAAATATTAAGAAAAAAATAGTTCCATGGTGGACAAAAGAGTGTGAAAAAGCAATTAAATCTAGAAATAAAGCCTTTAAAATGTTTAAAAGGAATCACAGCACTCAAAACGTCATGGAATATAAAAAATTACAAAGTATTGTAAGAAGAACTATAAAAACTACAAGAAGAGATTATTGGAGAGGATTTTGTAGTTCAGTGGGAAGAGAAACAGAAATAAGTAGAGTGTGGTCAATGATCAAGAGAATGAATGGAATAAAACAAGTACAGTATATGGTTATCCAGTTTTACAAGATGGAGAAATAATAGCAATTGAAAATAAAGATAAAGCAGAAATGATGGCTAAAACTTTTGTTAAAATACATAGTACAAACAATATTAGTGAAGAAGAAAAAAGAGGAAGAAAAAATACCATAAAAGAAAATAGAGCATTATTAGAAGAAGAAGAATGTGAAAATGTCAAGGTGTACTCTTAGGCCCACTGAGAAGATTGTGTTTGAGTAAAAGTAGAAACAAACGTTCAAAATGTCCAGCAGCAAACCATCTCTGAGGATTCTGCTCGGATCTCATTGGCTTCTTCATTGTTTGTTTGGAGTCCATGTTCAAACCTCGAGTGTGTGCATCAGAAGCTGCATGATCCAAAGCTAGTGGTTCTGAATCTGCCCGGTCTCTTGCAGGTTCTGTGTTCCTCACATAAAGCTTTAAGAGTTTCTGTAGAACTGGGTCTGTGTGAACGTGAGTGTCCATGAAAGAGCTGGTGTCCTG
Source organism: Garcialebias charrua (assembly GCA_038048925.1). NCBI lineage: Eukaryota > Metazoa > Chordata > Actinopteri > Cyprinodontiformes > Rivulidae > Garcialebias > Garcialebias charrua. The sequence goes on along the minus strand of JBBPBX010020483.1, from coordinate 33,200 downwards.
AAGCTCGCTCACCTCAGCTAGCACTGGTAGTGAATGTGCTGGTGCACTTTCCCGTCCACGTGTGAATGTGTGTGCGTGTGAATGTCCGTGTAGATCTTTGGGTAGACCTTGGGAGCCAAGCCAGCTCCTCCCTGAGCCGGGAGCAGCTGCTGATGAGCAACGTGTTCCTCATATGAGAGACAGTCTTTATCTCCGGCGGCCGTCTGAGGGGGGAGCGTTGGGCGGTCGAGAGCGGCCACAGGGAGACGTTGAGAGGCAGCGAGGGCGGAGGAGGAGGAGGAGCAGGTGCGTTTTGACTGGTAGAACCAGAGCAGGGCAGTGCCCAGGACCAAGGCGACGCCTGCCGGTATTCCAATGATCACGGGCCAGGGGAGGCTCCGGGATGTTGGAGCGGGAACAGTACTGGGCTGAGACTTCTTGTCTGCAGTGAGAGATGCAGAAATGATCATCATTGAACAAAATGCATGAGAACAACATTAAAACGAAGAAAATGACATCTAATTGAAGGCGTGTTGGTGAGGACAGGTACAGCTCTTTGTCCAAGTTGTTTCAAAGAGGATTTTCAGGTTTTCTGCCTCTGACCTGGCAGCACAGTGAGGTAGGCACTCCTGAAGCTGTAGCCCATGGTGTTGGCTCCCAGACAGATGTACATGCCAGCATCCTCCTCCTTGGCTCTGGTGATGAGCAACTTGTTCAGGTAGGACCCATCGGGTCTTGACCAAACTTCTCCTGTAGGCAGCACTATGAAGCGATGGTCTCCGACCTTCAAAGGAATCCAAACCAAGTTAATCGATGGTCCAACGGCGTAACCAAGACTTGGATGGAGTGTGTTCCTACCTCAAGGGTGGAGTTGAACTTGTTCTCATCCCCAGGTTCAACTCTTTTCAGCCACTGGATGACGGGCTTGACGTCGCTGTGGACCTTACACTGGAAGGACGTGGTTCCTCCGTAGTCCACAGAGGTGTTGACGGGGTGAGTGCCCGTTAGGATGGGTTTGGAGTTGCTGCGCTCTGCCCAAAGACACAGCTCGGTTATACTTATTCACATGAATGCTTAATCACGTTAAGGCATTTATTAACATGTTATGTAGATACAATCTGGCTTAAAAGCTTTTGTAAGAAGTAAGAAATATACATGAACATACAGAAATAAAAAGTTAAATTTGCTATCAACATGTTGCGCTTTCAAAGCATTTTTAATAAGATTTGACCTTGTTAAAATGTTACAAATCCTCCACTTTCAGAAGGATTTATTCTTCCAAACAGGCAGTTGATCTTCTGACCTGAACTTCCTTCTCTGTTTTTCTGAACAGCTGCAAGAGACTGACGGCTGACTGAATATGGACTGAGGGAGAAAACGTCCCACCTGACATCAGCAATGCTTGATTTAGCTCCTTTTTATTTGTGTGTGCACTGGTGCGAGTGAATAACTGTGTGAGCAAACATACAGATGTGGTCTGATGTAGAACAGATGCTGCAAAAACCACAGATGTCTAGAGAGACCTGGATAAAGAGTCCTGTATGAATGTGTGTGTAGTAGAGTACTGTATGAATGTGTGTGTAGTAGAGTACTGTATGAATGTGTGTGTAGTAGAGTACTGTATGAATGTGTGTGTAGTAGAGACCTGTATGAATGTGTGTGTAGTAGAGTACTGTATGAATGTGTGTGTAGTAGAGTACTGTATGAATGTGTGTGTAGTAGAGTACTGTATGAATGTGTGTGTAGTAGAGTACTGTATGAATGTGTGTGTAGTAGAGAACTGTATGAATGTGTGTGTAGTAGAGTACTGTATGAATGTGTGTGTAGTAGAGTACTGTATGAATGTGTGTGTAGTAGAGACCTGTATGAATGTGTGTGTAGTAGAGTACTGTATGAATGTGTGTGTAGTAGAGTACTGTATGAATGTGTGTGTAGTAGAGTACTGTATGAATGTGTGTGTAGTAGAGACCTGTATGAATGTGTGTGTAGTAGAGAACTGTATGAATGTGTGTGTAGTAGAGAACTGTATGAATGTGTGTGTAGTAGAGTACTGTATGAATGTGTGTGTAGTAGAGACCTGTATGAATGTGTGTGTAGTAGAGTACTGTATGAATGTGTGTGTAGTAGAGTACTGTATGAATGTGTGTGTAGTAGAGTACTGTATGAATGTGTGTGTAGTAGAGAACTGTATGAATGTGTGTGTAGTAGAGTACTGTATGAATGTGTGTGTAGTAGAGTACTGTATGAATGTGTGTGTAGTAGAGTACTGTATGAATGTGTGTGTAGTAGAGTACTGTATGAATGTGTGTGTAGTAGAGTACTGTATGAATGTGTGTGTAGTAGAGTACTGTATGAATGTGTGTGTAGTAGAGTACTGTATGAATGTGTGTGTAGTAGAGTACTGTATGAATGTGTGTGTAGTAGAGTACTGTATGAATGTGTGTGTAGTAGAGTGCTGTATGAATGTGTATGTAGTAGAGTCCTGTATGAATGTGTGTAGTAGAGTGCTGTATGAATGTGTATGTAGTAGAGTACTGTATGAATGTGTCTAGTAGAGTGCTGTATGAATGAGTGTAGTAGAGTACTGTATGAATGTGTGTGTAGTAGAGTACTGTATGAATGTGTGTGTAGTAGAGTACTGTATGAATGTGTGTGTAGTAGAGTACTGTATGAATGTGTGTAGTAAAGGCCTGTATGAATGTGTGTGTAGTAGAGTACTGTATGAATGTGTGTGTAGTAGAGTACTGTATGAATGTGTGTGTAGTAGAGTACTGTATGAATGTGTGTGTAGTAGAGTGCTGTATGAATGTGTATGTAGTAGAGTCCTGTATGAATGTGTGTAGTAGAGTGCTGTATGAATGTGTATGTAGTAGAGTACTGTATGAATGTGTCTAGTAGAGTGCTGTATGAATGAGTGTAGTAGAGTACTGTATGAATGTGTGTGTAGTAGAGTGCTGTATGAATGTGTGTGTCGTAGAGTGTTGTATGCATGTGTGTGTAGTAGAGTGCTGTACAAATGTGTCTAGTAGAGTGCTGTATGAATGAGTGTAGTAGAGTACTGTATGAATGTGTGTAGTAGAGTGCTGTATGCATGTGTGTGTAGTAGAGTGCTGTACAAATGTGTCTAGTAGAGTGCTGTATGAATGAGTGTAGTAGAGTGCTGTATGAATGTGTGTAGTAGAGTGCTATATGAATGTGTCTAGTAGAGTGTTGCATGAATGTGTCCAGTAGAGTGTTGTATGGATGTGTCTAGTAGTGTTGTATGAATGTGTGTAGTAGAGTGCTGTATGTATGTGTGTAGAAGACGCTATATGAATGTGTCTAGTAGAGTGCTGTATGAATGTGTGTGTAGTATACTGCTATATGAATGTGTGTAGTAGAAAGCTGTATGTATGTGTGTGTAGTAGTGTGCTGTATGTATGTGTGTGTAGTAGTGTGCTATATGAATAGGTGTAGTAGAGTGCTGTATGATTGTGTGTAGTAGAGTGCTAAATGAATGTGTCTAGTAGAGTGCTATATGAATATTTCTAGTAGAGTGCTATATGAATGTGTGTAGTAGAGTGCTATGTGAAAATGTGTAGTAGAGTGCTGTACGAATGTGTGTGTAGTAGAGTGCTGTATGAATTAGTGTAGTAGAGTGTTGTATGAATGTGTCCAGTAGAGTGTTGTATGGATGTGTCTAGTAGTGTTGTATGAATGTGTGTAGTAGAGTGCTGTATGAATATTTTTAGTAGAGTGCTGTATGAATGTGTGTGTAGTAGAGTGCTGTATGAATGTGTGTAGTAGAGTGCTGTATGAATGTGTGTAATAGAGTGTTGTATGGATATGTGTAGTAGAGTGCTGTATGAATTTTTTAGTAGATTGCTGTATGAATGTGTGTGTAGTAGAGTGCTGTATGAATGTGTCTAGTAGAGTGCTGTATGAATGTGTGTAGTAGAGTGCTGTATGAATGTGTGTAGTAGAGTGTTGTATGAATGTGTCCAGTAGAGTGTTGTATGGATGTGTCTAGTAGTGTTGTATGAATGTGTGTAGTACAGTGCTGTATGAATATTTTTTAGTAGAGTGTTGTATGAATGTGTGTAGTAGAGTGCTGTATGAATGTGTGTAGTAGAGTGTTGCATGAATGTGTCCAGTAGAGTGTTGTATGAATGTGTGTAGTAGAGTGCTGTATGTATGTGTGTAGTAGAGTGCTGTATGTATGTGTGTAGTAGAGTACTGTATGAATGTGTGTAGTAGAGTGCTGTATGTATGTGTGTAGTAGAGTGCTGTATGAATGTGTGTATAGTAGACTGCTATATCTGTGTGTAGTAGAGTGCTGTATGAATGTGTGTAGTAGACACTATATGAATGTGTCTAGTAGAGTGCTGTATGTATGTGTGTGTAGTATACTGCTATATGAATGTGTGTATTAGAGTGCTGTATGTATGTGTGTGTAGTAGTGTGCTATATGAATAAGTGTAGTAGAGTGCTGTATGATTGTGTGTAGTAGAGTGCTAAATGAATGTGTCTAGTAGAGTGCTATATGAATGTGTCTAGTAGTGGGCTATATGAATGTGTGTAGTAGAGTGCTATGTGAAAATGTGTAGTAGAGTGCCCTGATGCATGCGTAGTAGAGTGCTCTATGAATGTGTGTGTAATAGAGTGGTGTATGAATGTGTGTGTAGTAGAGTGCTGTATGAATAGGTGTAGTAGAGTGCTGTATGAATGTGTCTAGTAGAGTGTTGTACAAATGTGTCTAGTAGAGTGCTGTATGAATGAGTGTAGTAGAGTACTGTATGAATGTGTGTAGTAGAGTGCTGTATGAATGTGTATGTAGTAGAGTACTGTATGAATGTGTCTAGTAGAGTGCTGTATGAATGAGTGTATTAGAGTACTGTATGAATGTGTGTAGTAGAGTGCTGTATGAATGTGTATGTAGTAGAGTACTGTATGAATGTGTGTGTAGTAGAGTGCTGTATGAATGTGTGTGTAGTAGAGTGCTGTATGAATGTGTGTGTAGTAGAGTGCTGTACAAATGTGTCTAGTAGAGTGCTGTATGAATGAGTGTAGTAGAGTATTGTATGAATGTGTGTAGTAGAGTGCTGTATGAATGTGTATGTAGTAGAGTACTGTATGAATGTGTGTAGTAGAGTGCTGTATGAATGTGTGTCTAGTAGAGTGCTGTACAAATGTGTCTAGTAGAGTGCTGTATGAATGAGTGTAGTAGAGTAATGTATGAATGTATGTAGTAGAGTGCTGTATGAATGTGTATGTAGTAGAGTACTGTATGAATGTGTATGTAGTAGAGTACTGTATGAATGTGTGTAGTAGAGTGCTGTATGAATGTGTGTCTAGTAGAGTGCTGTACAAATGTGTCTAGTAGAGTGCTGTATGAATGAGTGTAGTAGAGTACTGTATGAATGTGTGTAGTAGAGTGCTGTATGAATGTGTATGTAGTAGAGTACTGTATGAATGTGTGTAGTAGAGTGCTGTATGAATGAGTGTAGTAGAGTGCTGTATGAATGTGTGTAGTAGAGTGCTGTATGAATGTGTGTAGTAGAGTGCTGTATGAATGTGTGTAGTAGAGTGCTGTATGAATGTGTGTAGTAGAGTGCTGTATGAATGTGTGTAGTAGAGTGCTGTATGAATGTGTGTGTAGTAGAGTGCTGTATGAATGTGTGTGTAGTAGAGTGCTGTATGAATGTGTGTAGTAGAGTGCTGTATGAATGTGTGTAGTAGAGTGCTGTATGAATGTGTGTGTAGTAGAGTGCTGTATGAATGTGTGTGTAGTAGAGTGCTGTATGAATGTGTGTGTAGTAGAGTGCTGTATGAATGTGTGTAGTAGAGTACTGTATGAATGTGTGTGTAGTAGAGTGCTGTATGAATGTGTGTGTAGTAGAGTACTGTATGAATGTGTGTGTAGTAGAGTGCTGTATGAATGTGTGTAATAGAGTACTGTATGAATGTGTGTGTAGTAGAGTGCTGTATGTATGTGTGTGTAGTAGTGTGCTGTATGAATAAGTGTAGTAGAGTGCTGTATGATTGTGTGTAGTAGAGTGCTAAATGAATGTGTCTAGTAGAGTGCTATATGAATGTGTCTAGTAGTGGGCTATGTGAAAATGTGTAGTAGAGTGCCCTGATGCATGCGTAGTAGAGTGCTCTATGAATGTGTGTGTAATAGAGTGGTGTATGAATGTGTGTGTAGTAGAGTGCTGTATGAATAGGTGTAGTAGAGTGCTGTATGAATGTGTGTAGTACAGTGCTGTATGAATATTTTTAGTAGAGTGCTGTATGAA
>JBBPBX010020483.1:0-25372 GCA_038048925.1 Garcialebias charrua | reverse complement strand
TTTTTTTCCATAATTTTGCAAATGTTTGATGTTAAAGCTATTGGCCTATAGTTCCCTGGGTGTGTATGATCTTTACCTGGTTTCCTTATTGGTATAATGATCGCTTCCTTCCATGACTGTGGTAATTTTCCTGTTTCCCAAACTCTATTATATAATTCTAAAATAATTTCTTTAGAAGAATCACTAAGATGTTTTATCATTATATAACAAATTTGATCCTTTCCTGGTGCAGAAATTTCACATTTTTGATGTACACGATTTAACTCTGATTTACTGAATGATATATTTATTAATACATTTTCACATTCTTCTTCTTCCAATAATGCTCTATTTTCTATGATGGTATTTTCTCTTCCCCTCTTTCCTTCTTCACTAATATTGTTTGTACTATGTATCTTAACAAAAGTTTTAGCTATCATTTCTGCTTTATCCTTATTTTCAATTGCTATCATTTCTCCATCTTGTAAAACTGGATAACCATATTCTTGTTTTATTCCATTCATTCTCTTGATCATTGACCACACTACTTATTTCAGTTTCTCTTCCCACTGAACTACAAAATCCTCTCCAATAATCTCTTTTTTAGTTTTTATAGTTCTTCTTACAGTACTTTATAGTTTTTTATATTCCATGATGTTTTGAGTGCTGTGATTCCTTTTGAATATTTTAAAGGCTTTATTTCTAGATTTAATTGCTTTTTCCACACTCTTTTGTCCACCATGGAACAATTTTTTTTTCTTAATATTTCTACCTTTCTTTTTTATTGACTTATTCGCTGCTTCTATAATAGCTGAACATATTGACATGTTTAGTTCATCAATATCTACTTGTTTCTCTGTCACTGATACCCATAAATGTTTCCCAATCAGCGTGGTTGAAGTTCCATTTATGTTCACCCCTCGTGTCATACTTCAGTGCTTCTAACTCCAGTTTAGTCGTTATTGGATAGTGGTAGTCACTACCTATTGTTGTTTCTTTGATAACTTGCCATGAACTGATTCCTGCCAGAGAGTCTGAAACTATTGTAAGGTCTATTGCTGATTCTGTTCCTGTTGTAATATTGATTCTTGTACTGCTACCATCGTTTAAGCACACCAGATTTTTATTATCCATAAATTCCTCAATTACCGAACCATTGTGATCAGTTTAGTACCCCACATTGTATTGTGTCCATTAAAATCACCACACCATATTACTTTCCCATCTAACTTCCCAATAATGTTATTTAGTGTTTCTACTGATAATTTAGTCCCTGGGTTGTAATAATTTATTATTTTTACATTTCCATTTCTCGTCCATGTTTCAATGATTATAAATTCCAAATTCAAGCCTTTATTCAATAATCTGTAGTTTATTCCTTCTTTTATGAAAGTAATACACCCACCTCCCACACCCCCTTCTCAATCTTTCCGTATGTTGGTATACCCCTTAATGACAAAATCTAGATTATGTTTTAGCCATGTTTCTTGGATGCAGATTATGTCTGGTTTATTTTTACTGTTTTTAATGAATCCTTTAAACTCCTGACCATTTGCAATGAGACTCCTGGCATTCCACTGTAAAATAATCAGTGCTCCTTCCCCTGGTGTTCCAGGCTTCCCATCTCCCCCAAGTGTATGATTAATATGCTCCCATGTTACTGTACATCCTTTATTCCAAAGAATTTTTCTGCTCCTTTTACAATGATCTGAATTTTCTCTGTTTTTTGTTTTACTTGATCTGTTGATCACATATGCTATGAACAACATGATCTTCTCAACTGTGATTTCTGTATTTGTTTGTTCCTTCTGGTTTTGGCTTGGTGGTATGGTTTGTTGAATTCTGATAGCTTCTGCTTGTTCTTTTTGTCCCTGTACTTTCTTAAGCGCTTCAGCATAACTGATGTTATTGACAGTTTTCACTTGTTGTATTGGTACTGCCTTTTTCCGTATTTCACATCCACCATATGTCACCCTGTGCTGCCCCCCCACAGTTACAACATTTCTCTTGTTTATTTTCTCCACATTCTTCGTATGTATGATTGTCTCCACACTTTGGACATCTTAGTTGTCCTCTGCATACTGCTGCTACATGACCATATATTTGACATTTATAGCATCTGATAGGTGGTGGGATGAAAGGCCTGACCGGGAAACTCAAATATCCTATTTTTACTTTATCCGGAAGTTTAGATTCAGTGAATTCCAACATGACTGATCTACTATTAACTCTCTTTCCATCAACGTTTCTTAACAGTCTCGTTATTTTGTTGACTTTTATATCACAGATACTCTTTTTAAGTTTCTCCAAATCTTCATCAGTTGGGATCCCTGAGATCACTCCCTTTGTCACTTTGTTTTCTCCAATGATTTTCTTCTCTTTCACTATTTTTTTTACAAATACTTTCGACATGCATTACGGTACTTTATTTTTCTGCTCCTCAGTTTTAACAATAACTAACAGATTACCATCTCTGAGAATTTTTGCAAAATGTACCTCCCCTATTTTCTTTTTTAAATCTCTTGATACCACTATTGGACTTAATTGTATGTTCTCTTCTTCCGGTTGAAATCTCAGGATTATCTTGAACTCTTCTCTCACAATCTTTTTACAAACTAATCCTTCATTTTCCTCTCCCGAGCTAATATCAGCTAAACTGCGTTTAGAGTTTCCAGCCCAACTTTTCTCTTCTCTCTTATTCCTCCCTCTTCCATTCACCTGACTGCAGTGTACACTCATTAGTATCCATTTCGTCCTCATCATCGCCCTGAGTCGCCATCCAGTCCACTCACACACCAGTTTATGCTCACCCACCAATTACTGTATTCCGAAAAAGTTTGACGCCGCTCTCCTCTCTCTGCCCTCTAGATCCTCTCCCCAACAGCCAAGATCAGACTTTGATAGATCCAGTTCTTTAAATTAAACAGGGTGCCCACCCATACCTAATCATCATCACTGATTGAAAACACCTGATTCTAATTTCACCTTCAAATTAATGATAATCCTGGAGGTTCACAAACTTTTACCACTCACAGAATGTAACATTGGATCATTTTCCTCAATAAATAAATGACCCAGTAAAATATTTTGCCTCATTAGTTTAACTGGGTTCTCTTGATCTACTTTTAGGACTTGTGTGAAACTCTGAAGATGTTTTAGGTCATATTGATGAAGAAATATAGAAAAGTATCAAGAGTTCACAAGCATTCAAGCACCAATGTATACATGTGACAAGATAACACGCTTAAACTTTGTGTCTGAAGGGTCCCGGTGCAACATGGTCGTCTTTAAGGCCGTCCAACACACCAACGATGAGAACTGTCTGCTGTTCCACTGTCCCACCGAGCTGGACTGTCCTCTGATGAAGGCTCAGGACGGCATCAACACCTACAACATCTACAAAGGTAAGCTGCTCGGCAGTGTGCTGTCATCTGATTGGATGTTTGTTAGAACAGTGGTTCCCAAGCTTTCACCTGTCAACAAACCTTAGAACCTCATGACCGCCACCGTCACACAGCCAGGGCTAAATATGTCAGTAATGGCAGAGTCTGCTTTCTGTAGACCTTCTGGTGTTTCGATACAAGGATCCCCAACCTTCAGAACCTGAAACATGGACCACCTGAGCAGGTCTCTGCCACCCTTTGCTGGACAACCGTCCCAGCAAGGACAATCATTTCTGTTGTCTTTTCTCCTCCACAGGTTTGACTCATCCACCCACCCCGAGGCCCATCGCCATGACAACCACAGTCCAAACTACCACTGGCACCACCCCCTCAACCACAGTCCAAACCACCTCTGGCACCACCCACTCAGCCACAGTCCACACCACCACCAGCACCACCCCTTCAACCACAGTCCACACCATCTCTGGCACCACCCACTCAACCACAGTCCACACCACCACCAGCACCACCCCTTCAACCACAGTCCACACCACCACCAGCACCACCCCCTCAACCACAGTCCACACCACCACCAGCACCACCCCCTCAACCACAGTCCACACCACCACCAGCACCACCCCCTCAACCACAGTCCACACCACCACTAAATCAGCACTAACTACACACCCAACCACCACACAGGCTCCACCTACCACCACAAGACCTCCTCAACCCAGCATCTTCATCACCTCGACGCCTGCGATTCCATCACCACTGACCACCCCCACCCCCATCCCAACAACAACACCAACAACAAGAAATGGATTCTCTCCAGCCTTCGACTTGAAGAAACCCAACAAAAGCAGCAAAAAGCAAAACAAGCCCACAAAGAAAGGAAAACCACATCCTGTCAGCACCATTAGCACCACCCATCCACCCCTCAGCTCCACGAGATCACTTCCTGTTCAAACGATGAACAAAGGGGTGGAGCTTAGAACTTCGGACACCACACAATTGCACACAGAAACTACAAGTACACCTCCTGCCACCACCTCTCCTCCACCCCCCACCCAATGGTCCACTACTACCACCACAGCTTCACCAAGTCTGATAATTATACCCAAAGACATCTTCCAATCGGATCACGTCCTCCAGTCTGGCCACGCCCTCCAGAACTCCAGCACCAGCCAGACGAAGGTGGCGCAGGGGGCGCTGAAGAGCGGTGTGGTGGCCTTCATGGTGCTAGGGCTCGCTGTGCTAACGCTGGCTCTGGCGGTCGGCGGACGTAAGGCGATGGAGTCGTTCGATCGACGCCATTACACAAGACTGGAGCTCAACGATTTGCACTACGAGATTTAGTGAGATTAGGGATTTAGGTATAAGTCTGCGTTGCTTCTTTGAGGTTGATTGAAAACGTGTTGAGCGTCTCATGCAGAGTTAGAGGCTGCGTGGAAAACAGGGCTCTGAAACCGTTGGATTGTTAACACACTAAAAACTGCCGTTTTAAAAACAACCCAGTCTGTAACCAGCGCTGGGTCGAGTTTCAACCCAGCTGGTTGTGGGTTCGACCCAGCAGACCGGGTTGAGTTTTCGACCAAAATTTGAGTATAAATGACAAATTTGTTGAACTTGAGCCACTAGAAAGTTGAATTAAAAAGGAAAACCTAAACTCTGGATCTGTAGACATTTACAACTGATGTTGGTGCAAGCTAGCTGGCGCTAATTGCTATTAGCATCAGCTAGCTAGCACCAACTCAAGTTATTTCAGGGACCCAAACTCACCGTCTAGTGCAAAGTAACGTGATAAACAACCAGGTTAAACATCTTCTTACAAGTTGTTTTTACCACTTTTACTTATGCCATCTTGTAGTAAAGTTCCGGTCCTGTTGGGTCAACTTCTTGTTAAAGGAAGAATGATAAGTCTCATCTCTGACCCAACTGCTGCGTCGATTTGACCCAAATGTGGGTCAGACCAACCAAACCTGTGACCCACCAGCTTTAATCCGGACTCTTAGTTTTCTAAAGAACCCAGCAGTTTTTAGTGTGGACGTCTTCAAGATGGACAAGCGTCTCTCTGCCTCTTCCTGTTGGTCAATATCTGATTTACGGGAGTCAGGGTCACACAGGGTAAGCTCCACCTACTTTCCCTACACACACCGATGGTGTCAAATTACTTTTACGTAGACGTGAAATTAATAATTCTAAAAATTTTAGAAACCTGAGTATCTGGACATTCAGCAGCAAGGTAAGAACTACAGGAATCAATTTGTCATGCTTGAAGAAAATTAGTGTTTAAAATTTTATTTAAAAAATGTCAATTTTTTCTTTAAAGGGGAAGGGTCTTAAACATATAGCAGCACTAATCACCAGGGGGCGCTAGGTGTCCGCTTCAACTTCTACGTTATGTTTCTGTGTTGCCTATACATAGTTCCCAGACACGCCCCCAACCGGTTTCCGCACCACATCTAAAGGCAGAGAAGGCAAAGATGGCGAACAGCCAGAGCAAATTATACGGACAAAAACACGAGCTACCACAGCTTCACCAAGGAACAAGAGCAAACTGGCAGTGGTCGAGTTAAATGAGTTTGAGAAAGAAATCATGGCAGACGAATCAGACAACTTGTCACAAAGTAGTTACTCCGATATCATTAATTATTTAATTACTACAAAGAGCGCACACCGGCTTCACAGCACAGGCTTCACAGCTTCACAGCTTTAAATCCAAAAAAGATGTGTAAACTGTCTCAATCAGATCTAACCAGCTAAAAAAAGGTTTAACTAAAATAACACACAGCCAACAAACAGTCCAGGTTGAACACGGACCAGAACCAGCACTTGAGTGTTACCGTGTTGGAAGTTAGCATGTTGTTAGCATCTGGAGCGAGGCTCGCAGGAGCGAGGCTCACAGGAGCTCAGGTCGGACGGCGTGGATCCGTCGCGGGGTCACGTCCCATGGGACCGACGCGTCGCCCGCACGACTTGGCTCCCGTCCTCCTTCTCCAACTGGGACGGTTTCCCCCGCCGGTCCTGGTGGACCGTGAGGCCATTGTCGCGTTAGCGAGATGCTAAGCTAACAGCATGCAAGACGGTTTGCTAAATAATGAAAAAAAAAAAACCCAGCTCTAACACACAGACAGTTGTACTCTAACATTGTTCTGACATAGTTTCACAAAATGATTTATGTAGAATATTTTGTTTACCGGCCAAAAGGACGACGTCTTCCAGAGCAGATCCAAGCCAGACTCAGAGCGAGGAGGGGCTGCTGTCCAGTTTCTCCGATGAGATAAATCCTTCACGTTACTTTTTTTTTGATTAACTGAAACCTGCGCGTTGCCCAAACGTCTACCCGACTGGAACACCCACTGACACAACACGAAGTAACCATTGCAATTAATTAGAAATTAACACACAAAAAAAAACGTGAAAAATGAACATCCATTAAACCGCGCTGTCCCCTGTTCTGACTTTCAAAATGAGGGTCCACCCGGAAGTAAGACGGATGTGACGTCACATGGGAACTATGCATTGATTAGATTTAAAATAAGACACGCCCACTCATCTCTGATTGGTCATGTCCAATGGTCAATTTTAAAGGACTGCGCACTTTGTGTAGAAGGTGGGGCTTTGATTGGCTGAAGTTAGGCCCCGCCCCCTGACTCTTCAGAAGTTTGATTCTGGTTCTTTGGATTATTTTAATATCACTTATTTTAATCAACATGTTTAAACTGGAAACATTAATATTTTTTAGCTTTTGTTAAAAAAACAACAATAACTAGATATGAGAAGTTAAATTTGTTGTTTTTATTTATCACTGTGATACGGTTTATTTACATTGATTTGTGCTAATTTCATTTGCTCCACTAAATAATTTAAATATAATTATCCTTAAGAATAATGTGAATTAAAAGAAAAGCTCAAACTGAAATGGGTGAAACTGTTTCACGGTTTTAATGTGTTGCACTGATCGTAAGAACCTTTAAAACAACCAGCTCGTTATTTCAGACATTTTCAGAGAGAACTATCTGAAAGCTCTCTGACTTCTTGTGTCTGTGATGTCACAGAGAGTAAGAAAAATAACTTGACACTGAGAGTTTTATACCAATATCCAATTTTTAACTAGTTTAAATCAAATGAAACCACCGATGGTCGAAGAAAAACTTGGAGTCTGTGTGAGGTTTTACAGACACTTTGACTTCAAATGTTCATCCCATTTGGACGTCCAGCTGTCCCACAGACCCCTCCTGTCCTCCGTGACGACAGATCAGACAGCAATACTTTAACACTCAGGAAGCCTGAAGTGGAGCTAAGGTTCCCATTTTCTTCAGCCCGTAGTGATCGGTGTAGATGTCACTCAGTCACTGTGTGTTTTTAACAGTTATTCCACTTTTTTCTTGTATCACACGATAGGTGCAATCCCTTGATGCACTGATGTGTTTTTTTATAAACCTGATGGACAAGAGAACACTGGCTGAGCACCATTTTCTTATATTACCGGTAATCACGTTTGTACCTGCTGTGACAACCTCCCACCACCAGGGAGCAGCAGGGCCTGATGGAGTAAGTCCTGAAGAACACACAGTGCACATCGTCCTCAAAGTGGGAAGGCCAACCCTGACTATGTGTTGGACTGGTAAAATGTGATTGGCCCAATCCACAGAGTCAGGAAATCTATCCATCCATCATCATCTTCAAATTCAGCTGTTTGGAGTTGCCATGAGAGAATGTCCTAGCCAGACCGTTAAGGCAGACGTGGAAATTTACGAGTTCAGTCTGACCCAAACACAATGTTGGTATCTGAATCTGGACCTGGCCTTGGCAGGCAGACCATCTCAAATTTCTCCTTGGATGTTATAGAAACAAAGATGCTCTGTCCCCCTTCCCCAAGGTCGTGGATCTATGACAGAGCTCAACTGAGCTGGCTGATAAACAAACACCTCTTATCAGGACTATGGCTGTGGGAGGAGGCGCTCTGGGCTGTGCTGTGCTACAAGCTTCCCTCAAACTCAGTGCCTCCACTGGCCTCCCTCGTCTCCCCTGGCACAGCAACCTAGGAGATGCAAAGGTGCCAAGGTCTGTGCCGCTCACCTGGCGACCCCCACCTCCTACGCACTCCACACATGTATTATGTCTATTTATTTATTTTTGCTGTGGTTGATTTTTTTTTATGCCTCAAACCGTGCCCTGTCTAGGACACGGTGTGAGAGATATTTTGTATCTTTCCTTATGTTTTCTTCCCCTTTTAAGCAACATACCCCTGTACACTTCTGTCCATCTTTAGGAAGGCTGTACGGAAAGTAATTTAGTTGTACTTCACTGTGCAAGGATATTAAAAGCATTCTGATTCTTATTCTGAAGTCAGGTTGCGGAGGCAGCAGCAGGAGCAGGGAGGCCCAGACATCACTTTCCACAACCACCTCTTTCAGCTCTTCTGGGAAGACCAGAGGGCATTCCCAGGCCAACCGAGGGACATAGTCTCTTCAGCGTCTCCTCTCAGTTGAACATGCCCGAAGCACCTCCGAGGTGCCCAGGTTTCATCCTTACCAGATGCCCGAACCACCTCAACTGGCTCCTCTGGATGTGGAGGAACAATGGTTCTACTCTGAGTCTCTCCTGATAACTGAAATTCTTACCTTATCACTAATGGAGAGTCCAACTACCTTGCAGAGGAAACGCATTTCAGCTGCCTATTCAAGAACTCATTCTTTCAATAACTACTCAGAGTTCATGACCACAGGTGAGGGTAGGAACGTAGACTGCTGATTCTCATCCCAGCTGCTTCACACTCAGCTGCAAAACCGCTCCAGTGAGAGTTAAAGATCACGGCACAATGACACCAACAGGACCACATCATCTGCAAATAGTAGAGATGGAATTCAGAGGCTACCGAACCAGACTCCCTCCACCCACTGGCTGCACCGAAAAATTCTGTCCATAGTAGTTTTGAACAGAATCTGTGACAACGGGCAGCTTTGGCGGAGTCCAACTCCACCCTGAAAATAAATACGATAAAACTAAATAGTCAGAAAGTCTTTTTTTTTTACGACTTTGGAGTTACAGCTGATTGGTACGTATTTGTTTCCTTGTCCTTCAAATTTAATGGAAGCTAGCTCTTCCTGGAACACCGACTTCCTGACCCTGTAGATTGAACAAAGCACTTCCAGGAGTTTAAGCACTGCCAGTTCAGGATGGACTTTCCCATTTTGAGGACGCCCGCCCCTTTGTGTTCCGCAGGGACTTGTCCTCGGCCTGATGTGGCCTCCCTCCATCAGGGGGCAGCAGCAGCCTGATGGTTTGCACAGATGCTAATAGTTTGGTCTTGTTTTGTGAAGTGATGCTTTTAAATAAGTTTAAAATGTGATGCTTTGTTGTAAAGAATAAAAATAATTGATTTTTGAACATTTTGTCTGTATTTCACTCTGAACAAATTTGGGTCCTCCTTGCAGACAGAAGACGGCTCACGATGTGAAAAAGAAGTTGGTCATATATAGGGAATGGGCGATCACGTGGATCGCCTTGGACGTCTGTTCACAAAAATCTCATGAACCATTGGATAGATTTGAAAGAAACAGAAAATAATCAGTGAATGAACGTCTACAACTGATAATCTGGTTCAAGATGGCCGTCACAGCAATCAGCAAACAGAAACATGGTTATAATGATGTCACACAATGTCATCACTGAATGTTTCCATACAAGACAAAATTAGTCTCTGCATTTAACCCATCCACCACCAGGTGGTGCAGTGGGCAGCTATTAAAAGCACCAGGGGGCAATTTGGGGATGAGGTGTGCTGCTCAGAGACACCACAAGGTATGCAGTGACCGGGGATCGAACCTGGGTCTTTTGGGACCCAAGCCGGCTTTCCTGCCTCTGCACCATCTTGGTCCCACTCAGTCAAAGCGAGTAAAATGTGGTGTGGTAGTAGCTGAGAGTGATCCCCAACACAAACTGAGCACAAAGCACACTTTGACTTGAACTATAATCAAACTTTGGTAAACTGTTTCAGCGTGAGCTGTTGCGGGCCCCCCGAGCTGCTGCAGCTTGTTGTTGCTAGCTGTGGGCCTCAGACCTGAGCATCTCGGACCCCAGGCTCACACGGCTCCCAGCTCAGGCCCTCTCTGAAGTAATAACTCACACTATGTCAATAAATCAAGTCAACGTGAATTAAAATTTACCAGTTGTATTAAATTAAGGTAGGAAAAATTACAGTTTAACTTCCACCTACTGTATATGGGACCTAGGCTCTGCCTTCTTCTTGGAGCACAGACCAAGAAGTCCCTATGTGGATAGAGGGGTGGACTAAATGTGACCTCAATACATCTTATGTAGTCTGACGTGTCAGGAAAAAATACAGTGCACAAAGCCTCTCTTGTGTGTTGTGGCGAGCCAATAAAGAAATAACAAAAATTATATTCCTTTACAGATATTGAATCCCTGGGAGACTCTTTAGAGTTGCTGGCCCTGTGTAAACTGATCAGAACCGGATCATAATCTCATTTCAATCCGTCTCTGAGCAGATCAAAAAAACCAGGGTCAGTCTAAATAAAATACTAACAACTCTCCCTGGGTTGAGGGTTTCCTTGAAAAACTACCAGTTCAAGACCACCAGAATCGATTCAATTCAGTTTATTTATATGACGCCAAATCACAACATGGTTGTCTCAGGGCACTTTACAGGAACATACACATGCATAGAAAAGCCAATTAGTAAAGTTCTCTCTATATCTAAAGAAGCAAGCTGAAGCAATTAATCAAATTTCTTTATGTGTTTGAATGTAAACTATTCCTATGTGAAGATGCCTTCTGGCTATAGGCTTGTGACTTGCCCTCTTCAGGTCAATTGCCTGTCTCAGCTCCAGCATTTTTGCCAATGACTCTAGCAACCCCCTAATGAGATGCATGACATGGAAATATTTATAACATTGACTATCTTCTTCTTCTTCTTTAAGTTTTTCCCTTTTCAAAGGTCACCACAGCGAGTCATCCTCCTCCACCTCACTCTGTCCTCTGCATCCTCTGTCCTCACTCCAACTACCTTCATGTCCTCTCTAACTGCATCCATATATCTCCTCTTTGGCCTTCCTCTGTGTCTTTTTCCTGGCAGCTGCATTTCTAACATCCTTCTACCAATATACCCACTGTCCCTCCTCTGGACATGTCCAAACCACTGTCCCTCCTCTGGACATGTCCAAACCACTGTCCCTCCTCTGGACATGTCCAAACCATCTCAGTCTGGCCTCCCTAACTTTAATGATCTCATTCCTGATCTTATCCATCCTTGTCACTCCTAAGGAGAACCTCAGCATCTTCATTTCTGACACTTCCAGTTCTTTCTCCTGTCTTTTTGTCCATGTCTCTGTCTCCTGTCTTTTTGTCCATGTCTCTGTCTCCTGTCTTTTTGTCCATGTCTCTGTCTCCTGTCTTTTTGTCCATGTCTCTGTCTCCAGACCATACAACATAGCTGGTCTCACCACTGTCTTGTAAACTTTTCCTTTGACCTTTGCTGACACCTTTTTGTCACAAATCACTCCTGAAACTTTTCTCCATCCACTCCATCCTGCCTGGACTCTCTTCTTCACCTCTTTACCACATTCCCCATTTTCCTGGACAGTGGACCCCAAGTACTTGAAGTCCTGCACCTTTGTGACCTCTGACCCTTGTAGCCTCACTGTTCCACCTCCTCCCTCTCATTCACACACATGTACTCTGTCTTACTACGACTGACTTTCATTCCTCTTCTTTCAAGTGCATACCTCCACCTCTCCAAGTTCTCTTCCACCTGTTCCCTGTTCTCACCACAGATCACAATGTCATCTGCAAACATCATAGTCCATGGGGATTCCTGCCTGACCTCATCTGTTAGTCGGTCCATCACCAGAGCAAACAAGAAGGGGCTCAGAGCCGATCCTTGATGCACTCCCACCTCCACCTTGAAGCTATCTGTCACTCCTACAGCACATCTCACCACTGTCCTGCTGTCCTCATACATGTCCTGCTGTCCTCATACATGTCCTGCTGTCCTCATATATGTCCTGTACCAGTCTAACACTATGCAACTCCATCATGAGATTTGTATTAATGAAAAGTGTATTATAAATGGAATTCATTATTATTATTATTATTATCTGCCCCATTGTACAGCACATATCAATTCAAACAGAAAAACTTCAATAAGCATCTAGAAAAAGAGAGAAAAATAGGCAATAATAATAATAATAATAATAAGTCAAGAAAAGGAAAGCCCTCTGCATGGCAGGTGATCCCACACACCCACTACACAGCCGATTTAGACTGCTGCCATCAGGGAGGAGACTGAGGAGTCTCCAGGCTCGTACCAGCAGACTGAGAGACAGCTCTGTTCATCAGGCAGTCAGAATGCTAAACACTCTGCCTGCTCTGCCTCCCCTCCCATTTGAACTGGACGACATTAAGACTTGGATGGCTTCAAACTTCCTAAGTTTTAATGACCAGAAGACTGAAGTCATCATCTTCAGCCCTAGCTCAGCTGCCGCCTCTGATCACATAAACTTGGACTCCTTCCAGCCTTACCTCAAACACTCCGTAAAAAATCTTGGGATGGTTTTTGACTCGGACCTTAAGTTCGATAAACAGATCAGCTCCGTTCTCCAGAAGAGTTTCTTCCAACTGCGGCAGGTTGCTAAGCTCAAGCCGGTGCTGTCCAGACCTGATCTCGAGACACTAATCCATGCGTTCATCAAAATAGAACTTTTTAATGTTCAATCACTTTCAAACAAATCTTGTCTAATTCATGATCACATTTTGGAGAAGAATTTGGACCTCATGTGCCTCACAGAAACTTGGCATAGACCGGATGTGTACAGTTCTTTGAATGAAGCTTGTCCATCTGGATACAGCTATCTGCAGAGAGCCCGCAGCACTGGCCGCGGTGGTGGTCTGGCTGTAATCTACCGCAGTAGTTTAAGGCTGTCGCATCTGGTTTCTCAGGATTTTTCTTCTTTTGAATGTCTGGCTTTCAGCTTCAAAGCACCACTCCTGATGAATGTTATATTAATTTATAGACCTCCCAAACCGCATGTTTCATTTAACTCAGAGATACATGACCTCCTCACTTTTTTCTGCACCTCCCCTGTGAAGACTATTTTTCTTGGCGACTTGAATATCCACGTGGACAATTCCTCTTCACCTCTGGCAACAGATTTTAAGTCTCTTTTGGACTCTCTTAATCTCACTCAACATGTTGACGCCCCTACGCACAGCAGGGGGCATACTCTGGATTTGGTGATTACTGACACTGTACTCATCAATAACTTATCTGTATATGACCTGGGTGTCTCAGACCACAGGGTCATCTCCCTGGAAGTGCCTTCATCTTCGCCTGCTTCAAACCCAAAACGACCCATCCAGTTCCGTGACCTTAAAAACATTTCCCTTGATGCTCTGTCTGCTGATCTTCACACCCTGACCGCTGTCAATCATCCTTCTGCAGATGACTCTGTGGATTACTACAACCAATCTCTTCGGGAGCTCCTGGACCTACACGCCCCCTTGAAGACAAGACTGGTGTCTTTCTCGCGTTCAGCCCCTTGGTACACTGATGAGCTGCGCAAGATGAAGGCAACTGGCCGTGCTATTGAGAGACGTGTAAAATCATCTGGTCTCTCTGTGCATAAGCAGGCATATAAAGAACATCAGAAGGCGTACGCCTATTCTCTTAAAGAAGCACGCTCCAAATATTATTCTAACATCATCAACACCTGCCCTGGAAACTCTAAACAGCTCTTCTCCACAATAACTCGTCTGCTTAATCCCATTAAGCAAACTCTTGAGGACTCTGCTCAAAAATGCGAGCTGTTTCTTTCATCTTTTAAAACCAAAATTGACACTATCAGATCTCAGCTCCACAACCTCCCTGTTCTCAGTGTGCCATCTACCCGTCTGCATTCTGGGACCCTTAACAGCTTTGACGAAGTTGTTCAGAGTGAGGTGGAGGCCATCATCAAGAAAATGAAGCCTTCATCCTGCGCCCTGGATCCTTTCCCCTCGTCTCTCATAAAATCCAATCACTCTGCAATAGGCCCACTTATCACTCAAATAATAAATCAGTCTCTTCAATCTGGTCATGTTCCACTGCCTCTAAAAACTGCCATCATTAGGCCTCTTCTGAAAAAATCTAATTTGGATCCAGACATTTTTTCTAATTACCGCCCAATTTCACACCTCCCTTTTCTGTCTAAAGTGCTGGAAAAAGCTGTTGCTGCTCAGCTGCAGGATCACTTACAACAACACTCCCTGTATGAGAAGTTCCAGTCTGGATTCAGGGCAGCTCACAGTACTGAGACTGCACTGCTGAGGGTTACTAATGATGTCCTCTTGGCTGCTGACACTGGTTCTCCCTCCATCCTTGTCCTCCTTGACCTCACTGCAGCCTTCGACACTGTGGACCATAGTATCCTCCTCCACCGTCTTCATGTGGAGGTCGGTCTCTGTGACACCGTCCTGGACTGGTTTAAATCTTTCCTCTCCAATAGGCTGGAATGTGTTAGTCTTGGCAACGCCACGTCCCAGACAGTCTCTGTCTCCTGTGGTGTCCCTCAGGGGTCGGTTCTGGGGCCCCTGTTGTTTTCCCTTTACATGCTGCCTTTAGGTCAAATTATTAATCAGTTCAACATTTCTTTTCACTGTTATGCCGACGATACACAGCTTTACATCAGGACTGGAGCATCCTCATCTTCCACCTTGTCATCTCCATCTTCACTCACTGCCCTCTCTGCCTGCCTGGAGGCAATTAGGGCATGGATGAATCAGAACTTTCTTCAATTAAACTGCTCCAAGACCGAGGCCATACTGATTGGCACCCCTCACCAGGTACAGACATCTACTATAACAACACTTTCCTTTTCTGGACAAGACATCCCCCTCTCCACCTCTGTTACTAATCTTGGAATAAAAATGGACTCCAATCTTACATTTGAAAATCACATTAAGCTTCTGTTTAAAACTTGCTTCTTCCATCTTCGAAACATCTCTAGACTTCGCCCATCCCTAACTTTTTCCGATGCTGAGAAGCTCGTCCATGCTTTTGTCTCCTCCAGGCTCGACTACTGCAACTCCCTGTTTATTGGAATCCCTGGCAAAAACCTTCAGAAACTTCAATATATTCAAAACAGTGCAGCAAGGATCTTGTTGCGAGTTCGTAAATTTGAACATATTACGCCCATTCTTCATAACCTTCATTGGCTTCCTGTCGCCTACAGAATTCAGTACAAAACTGCTCTCATTACACATCAATGCTTACATGGAGCTTCACCAGATTATCTGAAGGATATTCTTATTCCACACTCATCCACCCGGTCGCTGCGGTCACAGAACAGTAATCTCCTTCACATTCCAAGAACCAAATTAAGGACCATGGGAGACCGGGCTTTCAGTGTGGCTGCCCCCCGCCTGTGGAACTCTCTTCCTGACTGTCTGAGGGTCCCACAGTCTGTGGTTGACTTTAAGAGCGGCTTGAAGACCTTTCTTTTCAACCGAGCATACTCTGCCTCCTCATGATTCTACTTTTGATCTTAGTTGATACTGTTATTGATTTTACTTGTTTTATTACTTGTTTTATTGACATTTAATTTCTGTTGCACCTTGTAGCACTTTGAGATTTTCATTAATGAAAAGTGCGTTATAAATTGAATTCATTATTATTATTATTATTATTGTAATGCACTGTACGCTGGGATCAGTCAGGCCTCCTTCTCACGCCTCCAGCTCGTGCAAAATGCAGCAGCTCGGCTTTTAACCGGTACACGTAAGTTTGAGCACATTACACCTGTTCTCTCCTCCCTGCACTGGCTCCCCGTGCGAACTAGAGTCGACTTTAAAATCCTGTTGTTGACCTACAAATGCCTGAATGGCCTCGCTCCCCTCTACCTCTCTGAGCTGCTGGAACCATATGTTCCACCGCGGGCCCTGAGATCATCTGATCAGATGCTCTTGGTGGTTCCAAAAACACATCTGAAGCTCCGAGGAGATCGGGCGTTTTCAGTCACCGGCCCCAAACTCTGGAACAACCTGCCCCTCAACATTAGACAGGCCTCCTCCCTTCACTTGTTCAAATCCCTGCTAAAAACCCATCTGTTCTCTCTGGTGTTTCATACTGTGTGAGCTGACGTAGTGTATATATTTTTACTGTTTTCATTTTAATATTGTTCTTATACATTTTTATTATACTTTACTGCTGTTAATATCAGAATTGTTACTATTGATGTGTGATACTGTTCTGTAAATTTTTGAGCCTCTTTTATGTTGTGTGTGTGTGTGTGAAGCACCTTGATAACAGTTTATCTGTTCTAACTGTGCTATATAAATAAATTTGACTTGACTTGACTTGACTTAACACAAAAAACTTTCTCACACATCACCACACAACACAAAGTTTTTAACACTGGACTCTGTGTCATCAAACGGGTTATTCACTAAACTCTCGGTCATGTGCTCATTCAGTTTGCACTACTTCTCATATTTGCACTAATGTTTGTATTACATTACTGCCTATAGTCATACTACTGTTTACATTCACTGTTTACATTTATTAATACGGTTTACATTTATTACTACTGTTTTACATTTATTACTACTGTTTACATTTACACTACTTTTATATCTACACTACTGCTGATACATATACAGTATTCTCTGACTAGCCTTATCTAAGGATGCCAAATGTGCCTTATGTGCCTTACTGCATATGCCACTTTGCCTCTATACCAACATCAACTACCTCATACATATACTGTGTACATTAACTTATATGCTGCTGTGCCACTCTTTGCAAATGTCAATGCTAGAACCTTCAGTTTATTTTATAGATATACTTTTTATACTACTATGCAAAAACTCAGGACAGTATTACACTTTTATTATTTCATTTTATGCTTATGTTCATTGGGTGTTTGGTGTTTTAGGGGTGTTTGGTGTTTCAGTGTTGGTGTAAATTTTCATACTTTTATACTATTATGAAAAAACTCAGGACAGTGTTACACTTTTACTATTTTATGCTTATGTTTATTAAATGTTTTAGTGTTTAGTGTTTAGATGGTTACTGTTGCACCGAGGGACTGAGAGAAACGCAATTTCAGTCCTGTGTATGTCCTGTACATATTGCAGTTCTGACAATAAAGTTGACTTCGACTTGAGAAGACAAAAAGGAACAACACATGTAATTAACAAATTTGACACTAGACAAGATAAATTATTTTACATATATTTTTGCAATTAAAAAAAAATCATATTCTTAAACGAAGATATTGATTTTGCATTTTTAATTTCGGCTTCCAAATTATTCCACAATATAATTCCTTGGATCGAGGTTGACCGACCCCTCAAACTGGTTCTAAATTTCGGTCTCACAAAAATCTCAATTCCCTTTAAATTATAACAACTTTGATGTTTAAGAAAGTGTGTGAGAATATTTGATGGTAATTCATTTATATGAGCTTTGTACAAAACTGAAAGAATATTATAATCCACTAAATCCTGGAATTTTAATAACTTCAAGTTATGAAATAAAACACTTGATGGGTGACAATAGTGTTTCCCAGTGATTATTCTTATGGCTCTTTTCTGTAGGACAAAAACTGGCTTGGTAAATGTCTTACATGCTTTACCCCAAACTACGACACATGAATGATGTGCGGGACAATAATTGAGTTGTGCAACAAGTACAGAGCTCTATCCTCTAACAATTTCTTAACTTTATACAGAACAGCAATTGATGTAGCTATCCTTTTCTTAACAGAATTGATACGATGCTTCCACGTCAATTTGTCATCGATAGTGACCCCCAGGAACTTTATTTGACTAACTCTGCAGATTTCCACACCCTCAATATTAATTGCAACATCAACAGATTCCTTTTTTGTACTGAATATCATGTACTGTACTTGGTTTTATCAAGATTAAGGGATAATTTGTTTGATTTAAACCAATTTTGAATTTTCAGTAATTCATTATTCACAAGCTCGGACATCTGCTTCATATCATTACCATAATATAGGAAAGTAGTGTCGTCAGCAAAGAGAATACATTTGAAAAGATCTGAAACATTCACCAAGTCATTTACAACAAACAATTTTGGACCGATTATAGAGCCCTGAGGGACTCCACCAGTAATATTACAGAAAGCAGATCTAACATCATTTCTATTTCTGAGATAGCTTTCATCTTCAAATCACTTCTTGGTCTGCTGCCCTCATACATCTCTTCCTACATGTCTTTGTGTGAGTGCAGCTACAGTGTGCGCTCTCAGGACATGATTACCTGCAGTGTTCCCTCAGTGAGGACTGAACTTGGAAAAAGGGCCTTCTCCTACTCTGCTCCTGCTTCATGGAATATCTTACAAAAAGATCTGAAGCTCTCGACCTTGACTTCTCTAAATGGTTTTCAGAATCTGTTGGAATCCTGGCAAAAACCAATGCAGATTTGTTCCTGTCTTTGATTTTATACGTCTACCTTATAATGTTTTGCTAGTTTTTTGATACTTTGTTAAAAAAAAAAGTATTTCTCTCTTTTGTTTTCTCTTTTGTTTTTTGTTTTGTTTTCTATTGTTTATTGTTTATTGTTTAAGGAACTTCTACCATTGCTGTTCATCGTTCTTTAGTTTTAGCAGGTTGCTTTCGTAAATGAGCCCATGAGGCTCAATAAGATTTACCTGACTAAATAAAGGTTGAATGAAAAAAAAAAAGCTAGTTACCCATTGTAGAGCAGTTGCTCTAACACCATATTTACTCAATTTATCGATAAGAATGGTATGATCGACAGTGTAGCTGCCATCATGGGCAGATCTCATTTTTATGCATTATTCAATATTCAGTTAAAGAGAGCAATAAATATTAGTGTTTAATATAAAACATTTAATAATCGATAAGTAACAACTTTCAGTAATTTATGTTGTTAAGGTTCATTTTTTCTGTTAAAATGCATTAAAATGTATGGGGGAACGTATCTTTTGTTCCGCATGCCACGTTGTTTCCCTTGGAGTAAGATTGATTGACACAGTTGCCATGGAAACCGTTAGAGAACCGTTACTGCAGAAGAGACTACTACAAGAAGTTCCCCCTGAAGACAAAGGGGTGTTTTACGTTTCTTTTTGTAAGAAGAAGCTGTAGAAAATCGTCTTTATTCCTCTGGAGTTAATGTGGCCAATGAGGTATGATTTATTGTTTTATTTGTGTATTTTACAGTACAGTATTTGTCTTTTATTTCTGTAAATCTTTATTTGCCGTGAACTAATTTAGGTCTGTGTTTCTTTTTAGTTCTGACGGCATTTATGGGGCATTAAGTTAAGTTGTCTACAATAAATGTCTGTTAAAACCCAAGAACGACGTTGATCCATAACTGAACTCGAGAGGAGACGAGTAACAGTCAGAACTCAGCCTTTCCTGCTGCTCCGTGCTACAGTCAGAACTCAACCTTTCCTGCAGCTCCGTGCTACAGTCAGAACGCACGCCTGGTCGTGTCGCAGTCAGAAGTCAAGCCTGCGCGTCCACAGTGAGAAGCCAACGGTTGAGAAGTCAACGGCTGAGAGAACGCCTGCTAGTGCTGGAGTCCAGGAGCAGAGAGGAGCAGAGAAGAGCAGAGAGGAGGAGGGAAGCCCCCGCTACAGCTGGAGCCGAAGAGCACTCGCTGAACGGTGACGTCACTCTCTGTGATCAAAGGAAAACGCTGCACGGATCACCCGAAGGAGGCAGCCAGTGTCCAGGAGTTCAGCGTGGTTAATCTACTCAAGTAACACCTTTAAAATAAGTTAATGGTGAACAGTTGAACTAACCTAGCTAACTTTGAAGGGACTCTGTTAAGTGCTTAAATGGGTAAAGTGCTGTGGTAAAAAACACAAGTTTAAAGTTAAGAAATTGTTTGTTTAATATAAAGGTGATTGTTACCAAGCTAATTTTAAGTGAATTACAGTACAAGTGTTTGACAAATTAAGTGTGAACAAAAGAAGGAAAAGTGTGCATTAAGTTGTATAATTTTGTTTGACATGGAAATCATTTTCTGTTTGTAACAAATGAAAGATTTTTTATTCTGATTTAAGGTTTATAATACCACACTTAACTTGATCTTTGAAGAGAAAATTATTTCAGTTTGTAAATATATTCAAAGGGTGGTATTTAAAAGGGAAATTAAACTCAACACATTTAGGTTCATTTTGAAAAGAAAGGAAGAACGGGATTATTCAAGTTTATAAACACATTAAAGGGTAGTATTTAAGCTAAGTTAAAACTACAGACTTTAATACAAGGACACCAACGTTAAACTGAATTAATAAGGCCCAAAGTAAACAATGAACAGTGAGAAAGCCATGCAAAAAGACTGTGATGCTGAATCGGTGAGATGGAGCGAAGCTAGCTCTGTGTTCACCTCAAGAGCCTCCCAAAGTTCTAAACAACCAAGTGCACGTTCAAGCTACTCAAGCAAGCTGTCTGTCAAAAGGCAAGAAGCAGCAGCAGAACTGGCTGCAATGGAAGCTACTCTAAAGATGATGGAAGAAATGGAGTCCGAAAGAAAGAAACTCGAAGAGCTTGAATTAAAAAACAAGGAAAGGCTTGCAAAACAAGAAGCAGAGAACGCAGAAACTCAAAGAGTTTTAGAGCAAAGGAGAAGAGAGCTTGAACGTTTAGAAACTGTAAAGCAAATGAACGCTGCCAAAGCACGGCTGAAAGTGTATGAGCAAGAATGCATTTCAGATGATGAAATATCAGGGCTTCTGCATGGTACGAGCAAACCAAGAAGGACCACATCAAATCCAATAAGCCAACCTGAACCAAAGCTTGCATCTTCAAACCTCAATCCAAGTGCACAGCCGTTTATTAGGTCACAAGTCACCTCAAGTCAGCAACCTAGTTATGCCACACAAGAAGATGGAATAATGGTACTAGCTAAGGTTTTAGCAGAGTCCATTAACCTTAGCCGTCTACCAGTTCCAGAACCCGCTGTTTTTAGTGGTGATCCTATCAAGTACAAGGACTGGAAAATTTCTTTTCAAATGCTTATTGAAAGAAAGAACATCCCAGTAAGTGAAAAGATTTACTATCTTCGAAAGTATGTTGGTGGTCCCGCAAGAAAGGCTATCGAAGGTTACTTCCTGCTGGAAACAGATTTGGCATACCACACAGCTTGGAACACTCTGGAGGAAAGATATGGAAGTTCATTTATGATCGCCAAAGCCTTCAGAGATAAGCTTTCATCATGGCCGAAAATTGGACCAAGGGACAGTACTGAACTAAGAGAGTTCTCAGACTTTCTCAGGAGCTGTGAAGCAGCAATGTCTCAGATAACAAGTCTTGAGGTTCTAAATGACTGTAGTGAGAACCAGAGAATGCTCAGCAAGCTTCCTGATTGGCTTACAGCAAGATGGAATAGAAAAGTCATTCAGATTGAAGAGGAGTATGGTTCATTTCCAACATTTAGCAACTTTGTTAACTTTATCACAAGAGAGGCCAAGATAGCGTGCAACCCAGTGACATCGCTACATGCACTTAAAGCAAATGACTCAGAGAAGCTGAAACCCTTAAAGGCTCAAAGTGTTGGAGCAAAGGTGTTTGCAAGCAGCTCAGAAGAGAAAACAGAAACAAACAAATGTGTATTCTGTGAAAAATTAAATCACAACATTCACACATGTCGAAAGTTTATGGAAAAGACGCTAGTTGAAAGAGTGGAGTTTGTGAAGCTAAAAGGACTGTGTTTTGGATGTCTCAGCTTTGGACACCTGTCTAAGAAATGTGAAAGAAGAAATATCTGTAACACCTGCCAGGGAAAACACCCAACGTGCCTACATGAAGAACGAGACAAAGAATTCAAAAGAAATAAGGACAGAGATAAAGAACAAAGAGAAATTAAAGGGATGAAAGAAGCCAGGGAAACCAAACAAACCAAAGAACAAAGTAAAGAAACTTTAAGTGAGGCAATCTCAAACCGTGTGATCCAAGGTGACAAGAGTGATCTCACATCTACAGTGATTCCAGTTTGGTTATCCACAGTAAGCAACCCAGAACAAGAAATGCTAGTATACGCCCTTCTGGACACTCAGAGCGACACTACATTTGTTTTGCAAGAAAAGGCAGACGTTCTGGATACAGAAAAGAGAGATGTAAAGTTAAAGCTCTCTACATTGTCATACAAAGAGGAAGTTGTTCCAAGTCAAAGGATCTCAGGGCTACAAATCAGAGGTTTCTACTCATCAAAGAAAATCTCCCTTCCTACTACCTACACAAGAGAGTTCATCCCTGCCAATTTAAACCATATTCCCACTCCCAAGACGGCGAGAGCATGGCCACATTTGGAGCACCTCGCTGATGAAATAGCACCTCTAATTGAATGCGATGTTGGTCTGCTGATAGGTTATAACTGTTCACAAGCACTGGTACCTAGAGCAGTTGTGCCAGGAAAAGACAATGAGCCTTTTGGCCAAAAGACAGATCTCGGCTGGACAATAGTTGGAGGTGTTGATCCTTGTGTGAACTATGGAGACATTATTGGATGTAGTCACAGGAGCATTGTCAAAGAAGTGACATTCAGTCCACCATCTGATCAGTTGTTGAAAGAAGTGCACTACGTTTGTTGCACCCAAGTCAAAGAAGTTGTCACACCACCAGATGTGATCAAAGTGCTTGAGGTTGATTTCACTGAAAAGAAAGTGGAGGATTCTCACCTCTCTCAAGAGGATTTACGCCTCATTTCAACAAGTTTTCTCGGGCAAGAAGATCTTCCCAATGAAGAGGCTAAGGTGGGAGAACTTCAATCTGAGGACCCAGAAGTACGCAAAGTAGTTGTACACCACACGTCGTCAAGGGTGGATTCTCTGGCAGAACGTTTTGTGAAATTCTCCAGCTGGTCAAAACTAGTCAAGGCTATTGCAAGACTTATCAGATTTGGAAGAGAGTTTAAGAAGAAGCAAAGAAAAACCCATGAAGCCACAAGTCTTGAAGAAAGACAAGAAGCTGAACTTAGAATCATAACCATGGTACAAGGGTCAGTCTTCTCCAAAGAAATCAAGGAACTTCAGTCCCGAAAAGAGTTAACTGAAGACAAGACAAACAGACTCTATCGACTCAATCCCTTCCTGGACCACAAAGGAGTCCTCCGAGTGGGAGGTAGATTAGAGCAAGCTACGTTACATCCACACGTCAAGTATCCAGCTATTTTACCAAAGAACAACCACGTCACAAGGTTGCTGATTGATCACTATCATCAACGAGTGAAACATCAAGGTCGAGGCATGACAATAAATGAGCTAAGAGCAAACGGCATTTGGATAGTTGGATGTAGTCGAGCAGTAGGCTCCTATATCTACAGCTGTATGAAATGCAGGAAATTCAGACGTGAGACTACAGCAAAGACTAAATGGCAAAGAACAAGGAGAAATGCTAAAGTCAACGACATAGTGATCGCGCAAGATGACACAGCGCCTAGAAACAAGTGGAAACTCGCTAAGGTCACAGCGGTGTATCCAAGTGAAGATGGATGTGTTCGCAAGGTGCAGCTGTTGATCAGTGACTCTGCATTAGATTGTCATGGAAAGAGACTCACTAAACAAGTACATTTGGACAGGCCTATTCATAAGACAGTTACACTGCTAGAGGCAGAATAGACCCACTCACAAGTTCATAATAGAGTTATAATAGAAATCACAAGTGATTTGGTGGGAGTGTAGCTGCCATCATGGGCAGATCTCATTTTTATGCATTATTCAATATTCAGTTAAAGAGAGCAATAAATATTAGTGTTTAATATAAAACATTCAATAATCGATAAGTAACAACTTTCAGTAATTTATGTTGTTAAAGCTTCAGTATGTAGCTTTTTTTATGAACATATTTCTTCACTCTGTCACTACCTCCTGACAGACTGATGTTAGCCAGGTAATCTCTGAAAAAAATAAAAAAAATATTGTCCCCTTGCTTCTCCAGGTGGTAAATAAGCATTTCTAAAAAGAAAAGGTGACCCACCATTTTCCAGCCAATAAAAACAGAGTTTGTAACCAGCCAATAAAAACGGAGCTTGAATTTGAATCAGCCAATAAAAACAGAGCTTGAATTTGAAATTTAACAGACCACAAGGGGGCAGAGCCATATATGGCTCTGAGGGGGAGGGATCAGAATGCTTTGCCTGTTGAAAATATTTCTAAGTGCTGCAGTTCTACAGAAACTGCATACTGAACCTTTAAGGTTCATTTTTTCTGTTAAAATGCATTAAAATGTATGGGGGAACGTATCTTTTGTTCCGCATGCCACGTTGTTTCCCTTGGAGTAAGATTGATTGACACAGTTGCCATGGAAACCGTTAGAGAACCGTTACTGCAGAAGAGACTACTACAAGAAGTTCCCCCTGAAGACAAAGGGGTGTTTTACGTTTCTTTTTGTAAGAAGAAGCTGTAGAAAATCGTCTTTATTCCTCTGGAGTTAATGTGGCCAATGAGGTACGATTTATTGTTTTATTTGTGTCTTTTACAGTACAGTATTTGTCTTTTATTTCTGTAAATCTTTATTTGCCGTGAACTAATTTAGGTCTGTGTTTCTTTTTAGTTCTGACGGCATTTATGGGGCGTTAAGTTAAGTTGTCTACAATAAATGTCTGTTAAAACCCAAGAACGACGTTGATCCATAACTGAACTCGAGAGGAGTAACAGACAGTATCAAAAGCCTTTTTAAAATCAAATAAAGAGACAACAACTTTTTGTTGTGGAGGTCACGTGCTTCCGGTGGAGCTCCTGTCACTTCCGGCTGTTGAGCAGCAGGGGGCGCAGTTCTCTGGAAGCCGCTGCGGAGCGAGAGACGCTGGATCTGCCGCTGGACAATGTGTGACAGTGGGACACTCGGAAAGTTGCTCGAGCAGCCCGCAGGGATGTACTTGGACTCAGACTGACCCTGTCGGAACCGACGCTGTGAACTGGGCCGGATAAACTGGTGCTGTTTGTTCGGAGGAAGCGGCCGCAGCGATGGGAATGCTGCGCTGAGCAACGGGAGAAAGAAGATGGGAGT